>JNDS01005345.1:0-10463 GCA_000697035.1 Rhizopus stolonifer B9770
TGGATACAAGACCAAGAAATGTATTCTATATTACAGATTTACGATCAAGAGATTAACTCCAAAAAAAAAAAAAAAAAAAAAAAAAAAAAAAAAATTAGAAAATAAATACACAAAAAGGCTGCATCTTTAATAAATAACTTCCATATCCAATGTACCAGCCCTATTAGCTTCTTCTTGTAATCGTTTTCTCTTTCGTTCTTCTTCTGAACGAAGCCTATCTGCTTTTCTAGCAGAATATCGAGTTAATAAATAACCCAAGGTGGCTATTGTCAGTCCAGCTAAACATACTCCCGCTTTAAACCATAAAAAGTAAATACACTGTCAATATGTTTATCAACTTACCCATTCCCTTCCAAATGGTTTCCCATCGAACCGCTTCTATTTCTGTTCTTATGTCACCCAACCGAATCGTAAATTTATTATTAATCTCTTGAATTTTCATATCCATCGCCTTTTGATCCTCTCTCGTCTCATTCTTTCGATTATTCATATCCATTTGAATATCATTCTTCATGGTCGATATACCTTCATTCAAACGTTGATCTAATATATCCACTTCTCGAATCAATAATGAAAGTTCTGCTTGTAACATTTGCATATCATTCTTTCGAAGTACTTGGATTTCTGTTCTCAATTCAGATAAAGCCGCTTTAAACAAATAAGATTCCTAAACGATTCCTTTTGCTTTGAGTACTATTTGTAACAATTAGGTTAAAACTTTTTTTTTTTTTACATTTTCTAAATCAGAAGATAAAAAGAGTTGTTTTCTCATAGATGCTGTACTATATACATTAGAGGGGTTTAGTCTGATGTCTTTATATATATATATATATATATATATGCACTTGCCATTCTCTTAAACGAAACTTGATTCCTTTCATAATCACTTCAGCTTGCATTCGGCTAAATCCTTGGCCTTCAAGTTGACAATGTATTTTATATGTATCGAAATGATGACTTTGTCTAAAAGCTGAATTATGTGAAATGTCTTTGGCCATGGCATCTAGAGCGGGTGACATTACACTTTTATCTTTTGATTGTTCTAAAATATCAATAGGTCTTGTAGGTTGTGGAGGTGGAAAAGGTCTTGAGGTATCATGTGGTAAAAACCGTGTGGTATCATGTGATATGTTTCGTCTTAAAGAAGAAGAAGAAGGAAGGAGTTTAGGTCGAATCAGACGAAGCATGGAAGGATGATGGAAAGAAACAGATTTATTCTTTCCCCCTCCCCCCTCTCTCTCTCTCTCTTTCTCTGCTTTATTTGCGAGGGACTTGTCAAGAAAAAGAGAGTCACGTATTGTACTGCTTTTTTATTTATTTTCGAGACTTTTTTCTCTTTCTCTTTTTAAATAAAAAAAAAAAACTTTAGATCATGATCTCTGCACTTCAATGGATCCGTAAAGGAGCAGCTGCTCAACAACCTAAAAGATATGTTTTAACAGAAGAAGAACATGAAAGAATTAGCAAGTTGGCTGCAGAACAACTTGAAGAAGCTAAAAATGATTTAGAAGAAGCTTCTGGTGAACCCGTAGTGTATGTATCAACGATGTTTAAAATAAAAGCCTAAACAAACTAAACCTTTCGAGTAGTAGTAAGCCAAAGGAGGATGACGAGATGGCTGTTTATGGATTAGATAACTATGATGATGAAGTCAAGGCTTCTGCCGGCACGAGTAAAGAAAAGAAAAGAAAAAAGAAAAAAAAAAGAAAAAAAGACTTATTTTTAAATATAACTAGAGGCTGGGGTATTTTCCAAAATCAAAGATTTGGCATACTACAACAATGGTGAAGAAGACCCTTATGTTACCTTAGATGAAGACGAAGAACTCAAGGAACTCGAGATCCTGAGCACCGACAACATGTTGATCGCAGCCAACACCGAGGACGATATTTCCCAATTAGAAATTTACGTATTTGAAGAATCTCAAGATAATATTTACGTCCACCACGACATCATGTTACCCTCTTTCCCGCTCTGTCTCGAATGGTTAGATTTCCACACCAGCGAGGGTAAGATCAACCCCGAAACAGCTGGTAACTATGCCGCTGTAGGTACCTTTGACCCCGATATTGAAATCTGGGATCTGGATACCATGGACGTCACTTACCCCGAAACCATCTTGGGCCATACCGACAAGAGCAAGAAACGTAGCAAGAAGCCCAATGCCAACTACCACGTAGACGCCATCATGGATTTATCCTGGAACAAAAACCACCGCAACTTTTTATTGTCTTCTTCCGCCGACGGCACCATCAAGATGTGGGATCTTACCACTTCCAAGTGTGTCCAAAACTACACACACCATACCGACAAGGTTCAGTCTGTCCAATGGCACCCCACTGAACCCACCGTGTTTATCTCTGGCTCTTATGACAAGACAGTCTGTGTGCTCGATGCTCGTTCACCCGAACAAGTCACCCGATGGTCATTGAACAGTGATGTAGAGTCGATCCGTTGGGACCCCCATAACCCCTCCAACTTTTACGTCGCTCTCGAAAGCGGTGTGATTCACTACTTTGATTTCCGACAGGCTCACAACGGCAAGGGCGGTAAGGCTCTGTTCACTTTGCAAGCACACGATGAGGCTGTGAGCGCGTTTGATATCAATCCCTTGGTACCCGGTTGTATTGCCACGGGTAGTAATGACAAATTCATCAAGATTTGGAATACAGCTGATAATAAACCAAGCATGGTCACTAGTCGTAACTTTGAACTTGGTCGTATCTTTTCGGCACAATTCTGTCCTGATTCGCCTTTCCAGCTTGCGATGGCTGGATCCAATGGTAAGCTGCATGTCTGGGATATGTCTTCCAATGCTGGTGTTCGTCAGGCTTTCCATCATCAAGCTTTGGCCAGTGTAGTTGCAAATGAGGAAAAGAAACCTATTTCATTTTCAGATGACGATGAAGAGGATGATGATGAAGAAGATGCTGCTATGGCTGTGGAAGAAGGCTCTGATGAAGATGATGATATGGAAGAGTAAACCAGATTTTTTTTTTTTTTTGTAATAAATATTAAATAGAAACGATACAAAAAAAAAGCAGTAATTGATTTTTTTTTTTTTTTATTTGTCATCTTGGTTTTGAAAGAGCGACTACCGACCCCCTTTTCTAAAAAGTTTTTGTGGAGTAATTTTTTTTTTTCCATTTTTCTATTGTTATTATATTAGAAATGTTTAGAAAATTACTCAAGCCATGTTTACATATTCCCACTCCAATTCGAACATTGCCTATTTTACAAAAGTCAACGCTTAACTCTTATTCAATGTATAGCACATTTGCAGTAAAACAAGCATCAACAGAAAACGGACTGGATATTTCTCAAAAAGCAATCAAAGTAAAATGAGATAGACAATAATCATATATATATATACATATATGTATTAACCAAATATGTTAGCAATTACAACATATTAAAGAAAGAGATCAGGACGATCAACAATGGCTGCGTATTTTAGTAGATTCAGGAGGATGTCATGGATACCAAAACAAATTAGAATTAACAAAGGAAATAGAAGAAGACGACATGTAATATATAATGGTTCTATAAAAACTAGTTGTTAATTATTTTTTTTTTTATTTAGAGTTTTTGAAAAAGAAGGAGCAAAAGTGGTGATTGATAGCGTATCACTTCAATTCCTTCGAGGATCCACGTTGGATTATGTACAAGAATTGATTGGTTCTACATTTCAAGTGATTGATAATCCTAATGCTAAACATAGTTGTGGATGTAATATCTCTTATGATATCGATTTGGATAAAATACAATAAAAAAGGAACAAGATACTGAGAACTTCATATTCCAAGATCAAAAGGAGCTCAGGACTCTCGCTATGAACATTTATCTTTAACAGAATAATTCTCATTAAAAGATCTCTCTAATGAAATTAAGCATGCGTTGTACCTCAAAGCAAGTTGCGCATAAATGGGAGTTTTAAAAAGTATTTTTTTTAAAAAAAAAAAAAAAAAAAAACGAGAGTTCACTGAGAGAATTTTCTCTCTTTTTTTTTTTCGGGAATAAGTTTTTTTTTTTTTTTTTTTTTTTTTCTAAAAATAACACTTTTTCTCTTACTCTTTTCAAGAAAATGTCTTCAAGATCGCCCAAAAGCCAAATGGATCCATCTCCAGGGTAATTCTTCTTCAAAGATCTATAAACTCATCTGATATATAGTTGGCTTGAACAAGTCTTTTCAACCTACTCTTTATCCGATCCTCTTCCTTCACGACATTTAGGTTTTGCAACCGTCAAGTTTAAATCCTCTGCATATCCCATCACCTTTTACGAAATCTTTAAACCTTCAAGAATTGTATTTTCTATTCATCATTCACATTTATCTCCTTCTTCTTCCACTCAATATTATCAATTTCCTCATGAAGCTATTGTTGAAGCTATTTATTCTCCCAGTTTAGACGTAGGTATTTGTTGTATGTGATTGAGCTAAATTGCTATTATTAGGTACTCGTTTCTTTTCACTTACCCAAAGATGCCAACTTATCTGTTCTTCATTCGGCGTGTGCATGTAAAACTGAACAGCAAAAGAATACCTTGTCCTTTTCTTCAAAACTCGAAGAATTTGCAAACGTTTGTACTAGACCTAAACGCAGACTAACAGACCCAGGTTTACTCATCTCACCCTTTGTTCATCCTAAATCTGACTGTTATGCTATCAATATTGGTTTATCTGGTGTGAATGAAAGTTTATTATCTGCCCTTAAACAAAATGTATTGAATTTTGAAACAAGATATGAAAAGATGATAGAATTGGTATTTTTTTTTTTTTTTTTTTCTATAAAAATTTAACACACACTAAAAAAAAGTTTATTTTAGATGAAGTTGCATTGTCAACAAGTGACTGCTCAGAAAATGATGGGCCCCTTGGATACAGAAAAAACAGAATGGAGTAGTGATGAAGAAGGTTTGATAGGGTTTTTTTTTAAAAAAAAAAAAAAAAAAAAAAGAAAGAAAAAATAATGGTTCTAAAAAAAAAGACAACAGTTTTGATGAATGAAATTGAACAAGTGGAAGAAGAGATACCCACAAAGGGTAATAATAAACAATGTTCTTATTGTGGGTCTAAAAGTACACCGATGTGGCGAAGAGGACCCGAAGGAGCAGGCACACTTTGTAATGCATGTGGAGTGAAATGGAAACATGGCAAGATTCTTTGTGGTGGGACCGAGTATTTTCCACCACCACCCCCACCACCTCCTAGTGTGTTTAAAAAGAGAGAAAAGAAGCGCAAGTATAAAAAGGAACCTAAAAGTGGTAAAAGAGCAGCGGCGACGGCTGCTGCTGCTGCGATTGTGGCTGGTAACAAGTATGGCTCTGACTTGGATGTATTATTGAATAGTAGTGATGAAGAACATCATCATCGTCGTAGACATACAACGGATATAAGTATGATTCAAACTTATGGTTTTAATCATCCGTTTGATGCGGGTGTAGATGCAGTAGAAGCTGCTGCTGTATTAACCTTGTTAAAAAGAAGCTAAAGACAATGCTTTAGGCTTGTTGTTGTAAATATTTCTCTCCTCTCTCTCTCTCTCTCTCTTTGTCTGTTTCATGTATTAATAATAACCATTTATAATGTTTTCCAACTTTCAAACTTTTATGCATCTTTTTTTTTTTCTTACTGAACCAATGAAAGGTAAGTTATCCTCATTGTACCGTCATTCAATGTTTTACATTCAAAACACATAAAAAAGCGAGAATCTTTTTTATTGTTGAATCTTTTCTTTATTCAAAAAAAAAAAAATGAATTCTCAAATGCGATATTTCTTTAAACGTTCTTTCACTCATCCTGAAGTGGTACCTTTAATGGTTATTGTTAGCACTGCTCTTGCTGCAGGATCTTACACTGGCTATCGTCAACTCCATTCTCCTGGTGTAACTCTTCATCACAAGACTCATAATTATGCTCGTTAAATATTTTTTGTAAATTTTTCTTTTGTAAATAAAAAGTGTGTAACCTATGATTTTCTTGGTAAATGCATTTCTAATTAAAGATAATTAGCTTGTGAACCTTCAATTTGTTTCACTTTTCTCTCTCTCTCTCTCTCTCTTTCTCTTTTACGGTTTTGAGTAGTACACTTATTGTTTAAACAAATAATCAAACACGATGTGGAGCAGTAACACAAATGTCAATAAAACATTCTTTTGAATGCCAAGTTTTTTTTTTTATATATATAAAAACAATCTATTTCGTTTTTTAGTGTCTAAAATCATAAATGGTTTGCTACTATTTTGAGTTAAAAAAAGTCTTGTTTCTTTCTTTCTAAAATTAATTAAAAAAAAAAAGATCTACAAAAAAAAAAAGAGAGAGAGAGAGAGAAATAGACCGTGACACTTGGGCCTTTCTGAGTTGTTTTTTCAAGGAGAACAAAAAAAAAAAGTTATTTATTGACTTCTTCCTCCTTTTCCCTCTTTCTCTCTTTATTTAAATATGAGTTCAAAAATGTCACCTTTAGGATCTATTAGAAGAGGACCTACTCTTAGAGGAGGTAGATTTCGACCTACCATCGGTCGTAGTTCACATCATAGTTCAGATGATGAAGAGAGACTTGGACTTACTGAAGAAATAGAACTTGTAAGTTTTTTTTTTTTTTTTTTTTTTTTCTCTCTCTCTCTCTCTCTCTCTCCTAAATAACACGTTTTTCTATATAAAAAGGATAATCGGGATTTATCTGAAAAGTTCGAAACGGATGATATGGGGAAACCGATCTATCATCATGGAGAAGAAACATTTGGTGATATTTTATCTCATCCAATAGAAGAATATAATGCGCATAAATACCGTACAGAAGAATACCAAAAACAAGTCAATCGTTGGTCTCAAGCAGGGCCAAGGTAAATAAAAAATAGAGTCATTATCTTATAATAACAACGTAGAGGAGGAGAACAAAGTAGATCAGAAATTAGAGAAATGCCTTATATTCTTGTAGTTCATTTTCGTCAATTGAAAGGAAATCAAAGTTTTGCATTAGATCATGACACTGCAGTCAATGTTTCCCAAAAAGTATTATGACTATACAACGTGTAATTTTATATTTATTTTTTTTTTTTTTTTTATCTTAGCTTCATTTAACTGCACAAGAAAAGATCTTATTTAACGGAGTTCATGATACGGATGGTTTAACCGATTTCTTGTACAAAATCAAACGTGATTTTTCCATCAAAATCCACCACAAAATAGACACCCCTCATGAACATGATATGATTGAATTCAATTCGAATTGTTATATAGAGTTTAAACCAAAACATCATCATCATGAATTATCATCTGAAGAAACCCGTAGACCGTTTTTCCAACATCCAGAACCTGATCTAAGTGCAGATATTGGTGAAGAAACAGCAGCATCTTGGCTTGAATTGTTTTATGATTTGTTTTATGTAGCCACATTATCTGAATTTACTCATAGTCATCATATTAAGGATTGGTCTTCCTTGGGTCTTTATACAGAATGGTTTATTATCACCTGGTGGGCTTGGTGTGCAAGTTCTTTGTAAGTTGAATTTTTCTTTTCTTTTTTTTAAACATAAAACTCATATACCCTTTATTAGATATACCGCGCGTTTTGATACGTAAGAATCATTATAAAAAAAAAAAAAAAAAAAAAAAAAAAAAAAAGTTTTTATTAATTGTATTTATCTTTAGAGATGATGTAGTACATCACATTTATAAGCTCATTGAAATGTGTGCAGTGGGTAAGGTGTTTTTGTTGTTTTTGTTGTTGTTGTATCAAATTCCTTACATTTTTATATAGTTGGTATGGCTGGTTCATCCGAATATTTTTTGAGTTCTTCAGGTTATGTGTATGGTTACATTGCACTCAAGACAGTACTTGTGGTTGAATATACCATTGGTAAGTTTTATATTGATAACCAATGGAAACTCATATATAGATAGTATTCATTGTTGCCTTGATGGCTAAATCAAAATCACGTGGACCACTCGCTTGTTACATCGCAGCTAATTTGATTTCAATCGCTCTTTGGGCAGCCTCTCTTAATATGTTGAATAATGATTTACATCGTATCTTTTGGTATTTGGGTGTACTTTGTGAAGTTTTAGTAAATATTATTATTCGTGGAGACAAAACTTTGTCTTGGGCTGCTAGTCATTTAGCCGAAAGACTCGGTTTATTGACATTGATTGTTCTCGGTAAAATACAAAAACAAAACAAAAAGCGCAGTTTGTGCATACATGACTAAATTCTTTGTTTTAGGTGAAAATTTGATGGGATTAGTTGGTTTAGTAGCTACTGCAGGCACAAAAGTGCTGATAGTGTAAAGATCAAATGAATAATTTCTTGTATGAATTACTGAATTATTATTAGACTTCCCAATTTTATGGCAGTCGCTGTTATTTTTGGATTCTTTTTCATGTATTTCGAAGATTTCAACAAAGAGGTAAATCAACGAAAAAGAAGTGTCGAAATTGATATTTTTTTTTTTAGGTATTCCTTCATGCCAAATATCATCAGACTTGGGTCTATCTTCACTTTCCTCTTCATCTCTGTCAAGTTGCTTTTGGTATTGCACTCATTGATATGTAAGTTCTTCCTCAGTGTCATCTTTCCTTTGCTTACTCCTTTTTATAGTCTTAAAATCAACAAGTTTCAACTCATAAGAGATCATAAAGTACAAGATGATTCTGGTGAAACAAGATCTGGACATGAAACTTCCACAAGTTCTGAAACCACAACAGGTTCACATGCTGAAACGTCTACTGAAACAACAACAGAACCCACTTCAGAAACAACCAGCCAAGAATCTGCAGTTCACAACGCCAAACGTTCCATTCAAGAAATTCACAACATTATTCATCCCAACGATTCCACCATCCAACATAATACTGTCGATACCACTCATATCATCCATACCAAACCACAAGCCACTGCATGTAAATATCTCGCTTCCTCTCTCGTCTTTGGCCTATTACAGGTCACAAACTACTGTCATCAACAACTAGACTCTTATCAATCACCACATCATTTCGAGCGTCGTTCTGAAGCTTCTGAAGAAGACGGTGAGTTTGTTGGTAGTATATCCAATACAGAAATCGTCTTTGTCTATAAAACATTCCTTATCTTTGGTGGTCTCATCTTGGTCATCAATTCAATTATCAAAGCTATTAACACCAAAATATCAGGTACCTTTTTTTTTTTTTTTTCTACTAGTAAAAAAAAAAAAAAAAAAAATTAATATTTGCGTTATATAGATATCTATGGAAAAATCATCATTGCATCAAGAGTGATCAATGCTATTGTTTTATGGTCATTATGTGCTCTTCCTTTTGCAAAATTAGACGCCATCGTACTCCTAAGTACTTTACTTGGTTCATTGTTTTTCCAAGGTAAAAATAACTAACAATATATATATATATTAACTATTTTTGTTATTAGCACTGGTGGATCTATTGGATTAAGCAAAAACAACAAAAAAATGAAAACGGTTAATTGTGTGACTTTTTTTTAAGTTTCTAATGAAGAAATAATGAATACTTTTTTTTTTTTTTTTTTTTTTTTTTTTTTTTTTTTACTTGTGGTTGTTTCTTTATTTGTTTAACCTTTTTTTGTTTGTTTGTTTGAGAATGGCTAGATCAAGTCATCCAACAGATTTCTCAAACTCTTCAGACTCAAGTGATGAAAGTTCAGTTGATTACAGTTTGATTTCCAAATCCGAATTGACAGATCGTTCATTACTGCCAACCAGATCCGATCCAAAAGACAAGCGCTTCGATTCCCAAGTGATTTTTCAGGAAAACTCACAAAAGAACTCTTCCTTAGAATACGGTGACACATCCGATAGTGAAATTTCCAAGATCGATTCAAGTTCTAAAGCTGTCAAGAGGAAAAGTGTAGATCATTGCAATATGAAGCCATCCTTTGAAAAGGAAACACCCATACCCGTCTTTTATGAATCCAGTACAGACGATTCCGAAAATGAACTTTTACCAAGGTCTATCCAAACAAATAGAAGAAGTAGTACTAGAATTAGAAATTCGGCCGATCCAGGTTCAATGCCAAATAAAAAGATAGACTCGGAAAAGAGCAAAGAAGATGAAAAGGTGGTAGACAATGGACCTATGAAGGATTACAAGTTTTATTTCAATCATTATCCTAGTTCATGTGTAAAAGAAGATATACTCGATTCGTTTGCAAGAAATAGCAATAGACAACGAATGACACTTCAACCTTTTAAACGGGTCAAGACATCAAATAAACCGGAACCGGGAAGGAAAAGCAATTGGGGGATGCCGGGTGTGACTAAATATCGAACGACGTCAAAAATGGTACCTATGAAGTTTGCACCTCAAATGATGGAAATCGATTGGAACCATGTTAATTTGGGATCTGCGGATTATCTTTTTACTACAGAAAAAGAAAAGGAATTGGAAAGATCAGCAGGTAAATATAATTATAAATGAAAAAAAAAAAAAAAAAAAAAAAAAAAAAAAAAAA
>JNDS01005346.1:0-43103 GCA_000697035.1 Rhizopus stolonifer B9770
AAACTAAACTTCATTTTATTTTGAGGCCCCGATTCATCACTTTTTTTTTTTTTTTTTTTTTTTTTTTTTTTTATCGTGACTATTGGTAATTAAAGTGATTCTTTTTATCGGATGATGAGATCAAGAAAATACTTGACCATTTTGAATCAATTATAGAATAACATCATCACCCAACCTTGTAAACAGACACTTTTGTGTAGTAATGAGTTTTTACCTAGAAACCACGCGTCATGAAACCAGTAGTAGTAGTAGTAGTAGTAGTAGTAGTAGTAGTAGTAGTAGTAACTTCTTTTACTAATAAAAACGAGCAAGTTATTCATTTTTTTTTTTTAAAGAAAAGAGTATATATTTGCAAGTTTGCTGGATCTTTGCTTTGCTTTTTTTTTTTTTTTTTTTTTAATTTTTTTTTTTTTTTTTTTTTTAATCAAGATTATTTGGACAATACCAAATTGTTTTTTTACCTTATATTTACACGCCATGAAACAAGAGAATACTAAATAAAACACAAAAAAAAAAAGCCAAAACGTGCGCTTTTTTTCATCAAGAAAGCTGTTTTCATAGCTTTTTTATACGCATACAGTCTTTCTCTTTTCTTGTATTTTGACAAAAAGAAAGAAAAAAAAAAAAAAAAAAAAAAAAAAAAAAAAAAAAAAAAAAAGGGTGACGATGGCATGGTTATAGTCCACCAAACCAATCAAATTGCATGCACTAATAACATCGTCTAAATCTAGACAAGTCTATTTTTTTGGTACCACAGTATGCTTGACATGAAATTCTAAAATGTTGACCGTTGTTAAGCTCTGATGGGAACTTTTCCCCCTCCTGAATAATCTATTTTTATTTTAGAATTATTTGAAGCTTTAGGAAAAAAAAAAAAGAAAAAAAAGAAAAACGAATTACAAGATGCTGAGGGGATGAGCCTTTCAGTTTCAAGCAAAATTCGTCCCAAGGTGACACGAAACCTTTAATAGGGAAACACACTGGTCTTTGCGTCAATACATTCTGCTTATGGTAACGGGACATTTGTTAGCTTCAGCAAAAAAAAAAAAAAAAAAAAAAAAAAAAAAAAAAAAAAAAAAAAAAAAAAAAAAAAAAAAAACTAATAATGAGTAGTGAAATGAAGAAAAATGTATTTGAGAAGTTGAACTTTAAGATTCTTATATAATGATCAGTGTTGCTCAAGATTGAAAATGATACGGGGCTCTACAGATCAATATATATAAATCGATGAACTATTTTTCGCTTCTAAATATCCTCCATGGTACTCTATAAAAAATAAATAGATATACAGTTAATCAAAGAGATATCTGTAGATACTTGTTTATGATATTTTACTTTAATTCATATAAAAGGTTTTTGTATTCCACCTTTATGAAAGCAATGCTTTCATACCAAAGTAGTCTCATTAATAAAACCTTTACATTATTTACTAATAGGCAAGAGAAACTATATGTTTTTTTTTTTTTTTTTGTTGGAATCTTTTGAATCTGTATCTCATCTACTCAGTATGCTTATCAATGTTCATTTGGACTATGTAGACAGTCTATAAGGCAAGTGCTCAAATATGATTACACGATCTAATGAAAGCTTTCTTTGGTTCATGATACACTATGAGATCATATAAAAGAAGGTTTCGATTATAATATGTATGCTTAATAACCTAAAAATGGTGTATCTTTATTTGCTAATAAAAGCATCCATTTGTTTGCTGCCAAGGATAGATGTTGAAATGATGTACTCAAGTTGCATAATTTTTGGCATGCTTGTTTGGGAAAGGATAAACTTTGAACGCAGTATAAAATTTGAAACAAGTTACACACGATGACCATCAATTTTCAGAAATTTTGCAATCCTTTTTAATTATAATACAATTCCTAATGGATTAATAAGCTGATGACAAAAAAAAACATAAGCAAACACATATAAAAGAATCTTTTTTTTATGTTTCTTTTCTATTTTATAATTTTATTGTTATTAACAAACTCTCTAAAAAAAAAAAACAAAAATGGTCAAAGTTGCAATTATTGGTGCCTCTGGTAAATCTGGACAAGTCATCCTGGAAGAATCAATTGCAAGAGGATTTGAAGTGACAGCAATTGTCAGAAACAAGAGCAAAATCACAAAGAAGGTTGAAATTATTGAAAAGGATATCCACCACTTGACTCGAGCCGATTTGGAAAGATTTGATGTTGTTGTCAACGCGTTTGGTTCTGCCCCTGGAAGTGAAAGTGAACATCATGTATTTGGCAAGAAATTGATTGAAGAGCTTCAGGGCACAAAGACCCGACTGATTGTAGTTGGCGGGGCTGGATCATTGTATGTAGATGAGGAAAAGAAGATTCGATTGATCGATACCGAGAAATTTCCCAAAGAATATGTTCCGATAGCTTCCAACCAGGCAAAGAACTTGGAGGACTTGAAGGCTTCAAGTGGTGTCAACTGGACATTTATTAGCCCTCCTGCCATTTTTGATCCCGCTGGTGAAAAAACAGGAAAATTCAAGCTTGGTAAAGACAATTTGATAGTGAACAGCAAGAATGAGCCTTATATCAGTTATGCGGATTATGCTATTGCCCTGGTGGATGAGATTGAACAGGCCAAACATTTGAATACCAGATTTACTGTGGTTTCAGCTTAAAATAAACATTTTAATATTTTTTTGACAATTTTTTTCTTCTTTACTGTGTGATGTTATGGGTGAAAAGCCTTGGAATAATTTTCAGGACGAACTATGATCGATTGGATTGTTTCAGTTCAAAATAATGGGGTTTTTTTTAACCCTAAATCCCAATATGCAGCATTTTGTTTTTTATTGGTTTTTCAGATTACTATTATTTTACAAACAAAGAGTGATTTTGTTCGATAAAAAAAAAAAAAAAAAAAAGGCTAATTTAGAACATGAGATTTAATGCAATTCCTTGATAAAAGGGAAGTGTCAAAAGAACTGACGAATAAATCCACACTACTTCACTTCAAATCCATTCAAATTTCTTTAAAAATCCAACATGTTTTTACCAAGACGCTTGGCATTTTTCTTTCAAAACAATCCGTTTTTTTGTTATTATTGTCTATCGCCCGCTTCCCCTTTCGTGAGAACAAATGTGCATTGTGCATATTTTGACTTGATTGTTACGCAGGCCTTAAAGAACCAATAGATTCAACCATTGTTTGTTTCCAAATAAAAATTTCCTTTATTGCAAGAGTTGTACAAATAAAGTTTATTAGAGACGAGCCTTTGCAACCTTGAATTCCTCTAACGAACACATTCTGGAATCGCAATTGTCTTTTTCCTCGAGAATAACTCTTTGAACTACTGTAGCAGCACGAAGATTATCTAATTTTGTGTTTTGTGCTTCCAAATCGCGCCACTTCCATGCACGGGTATAATCTGTATCCACTCCTTCAACAACATCTCTAATCTTGAAACCAATGACGGGTAAAAATCTATCGACAGAATGAGTCAACTGTATATAAAAGCATAACTTACTTTAAGGCGTGACCAGAATCGCCTGTGGCTACCACAAGATTTTTAAAATCTGGGTGTGGACAGATAACAAAGTGGCCATCAATAGTATCTGAATACCAACACATGCGAGCATAAGAAATATCAAGAGAAGATGTTTTCGGTAAGAATTCACCCAAGAATTCTCTAAATTGGCGTAGGGCACCAACGGGAATTGTGTCTTGAACATTTGTTACTTGAGTACGAGGTACCGAGACCTTATCACACTCACGAGGATTGAGATAACTTAAAAAAAAAAAAAAAGAGCATAAGCTGTTGTCATACACACAATATTAGATTACTTACCCGCAATGATGTTTGCCTACTTTCATTTTACCTTCGGCATTGGCAGGAAATCCGTAATAACCCGTATTAGACAAATCACCACACCAAACGGGTATATTTTCCCATTCCTTTTTGAGATGAGGAGGTGGTTGAAAATGAATGACTTCTTGCCCACTAGCGACCACTTGATGATGCATATCGACCAAACCAGCCGTCCAAGAACCAGTGGTTAATAAAACTAAATCACCATAATGTGTTGTACCATCCATCGTCTGAATACCTGCCACAGATTGAGGATCTTTGGGGTCAAAATAAAGTTTATCAAGAGCACCTTGGTTCCCCAAATAGAATTGTACGCCATTTTCGATACATTTTTGATAAACATGTTTCACAGCTTCCGCAGAGTTACACCAACCTAATCATGTTACACGTCGCATCCTAAAAAAAAAAAAAAAAAAAAAAAAAAAAAAAAAAGGGCTTACCTCCTTGTTTGTTTAGATAGGCAGTTTGGAACCCGTTTTCGACCGCTGATTTGAATTGTGGGAATTTATCGATAATATCCTGAGGAGTCTTATATTCTTCAATAAAGTGACCATAGCCTGCTTCTCTAATGGCCTTTAGACTCTTTTTTTCAGAGTCAGAGAACTCTTCACGTCCAAATAAGAGGACACCAACTTGATGGAAGAGTAATTCTTGATCGGCTTCGCTTCTCTCCTTGTTCCATTCCTGCCACATGAGAATAGATTCAATGGCTAAATGCATATAAAGTGTATTATCAGAATAATCCAGACGGACAATTTTGTTAATGTCTAATAGATGATATTAGTTTACATTGTAGTTTGTTCATGTTTTACCTGTTGAAGCAGCATCAGGACAAGGAATAGTCTGTCTATCAAACACGCAAATCTCATATTGTCTTTTTAATGACAAGGCATAAGCAGTAGATAATCCAAAACAACCACCGCCAACGATAATAATCTTTGACCCGGGAGTAGGTGCAGTATAATTCATTATTTCTAAAGAGAAGAAAAAAAAAAAAAGGAAAGAGAAAAAAAAGAAACACAAAGCAACCGATTATATATAAAAAAAGGAAATAAACTGACAGATCTTAAGTCACAAGCTGTCCTGAACGATGAAGGGCCATGTGTTGCAATGATAATCTTTTTTCCTTACAGGAACCAATAAAATCTTTTTTTCACTCTGGAAAGATGTAGACCAATAAGTAGACTTCAGTCTCAACCTTTTTTGGTGCAGAAAAATAAGTCAAATAATACTTTCTCTCTTGTTTATTCTAAATAAACATATTTACTGAACAATAGAGGAAGGACAAGATATTAATTTGTACTACCCTGTAACTGAGATAAATCAAAAGATAATCTTGTACTTGGAATTGAGTCGAAAATGTCAAAAAAAAAAGCGTTGCTCTATGCGAAAAAAAAAGGCATTCTCTAGAGCTTTTTATTTTGCCGTCCAAAACATTTTCATTTTCATGGTAAATCAGCTTTTCCTTCCACCTTTCTGTTTGGGTGGTTGCTCTCTCCAAAAAATATTTTGCAGTCCAAATATCACAACCCTTTCTGATAATATTACGACTTGACGACCCGTTATGATCTTTGCATTTCAGAGCTAGACAAAGGGTATGCAAGGATTCATGGTGTCGATTTAAGGATATAAATAGCCGTTGATCTTGTTGGCTATTGATAACTACTGCATCAACATCATTGTTTATTGGATAACAAGATCCTTGAAAACGAAAGGAGTACATTGGCGATAATCTTTTCATACATTCCCGTAGTGGATTTTGGGCCGCTCTGTATGTTTGTTTTTGAGATACGCTGGAAGTCGAATGTATGGATCAGTTTACCTTTTTTTTTTTTAAGGAGATCTATGAGACAAAAACGTGAAAAACATTGGTAAAATAACGTAAGGATGAAGAAAATAAATAAAAGAAAAGCAGGAACAGTTCAATCAAGCTTACCTTCTTGTTGTTATTACTGTTGCTATTAACAATAATCGTTTGATTATTTTATCTTACAAGACTCAATCATGATGGGCTGTATACAATGTATAAAATTGGTTAACTTGACTTTTCTTTTTCTTTGGCGTAGCTTCCTGTGCTTATTAACCTCAAGAATCTTAATATTTCACTCCTCGTTTGTCTTTTTTTTTTGAAGCTTTGTAAGAAGTCGCAAATGCCTGATGTAATCCAATGGCGACGTCGATTATCAATACAGCTCAATTATTTGATCAACCTGATGGATCCAGCAAAAGATCGAAATCGATATTAAAATTGCTCAATTTGGTTCTAATAATACTAATGTATACGTTTCAAATAAAACCCGTTGAAGTTTATTGAAACAGATAACCATATAATTGATCGCTTTTCTTACCTTTTTTTTTTTTTTTAAAAAAAAATGATTTTTATTTGTTGTAGGTATTTATAGTGTGACTACAAAAAGAGGTACTCAACAAAGATTTTCTTACAATTTTGCATAACTTGGACATGAAATATTTTGACTGACTCCCAATTTTTTTTTTTTTTTTTGGTTTTTCTTGCTGTCTTTAATTAAATTTTACTTACCTTTTTAGTACCTACCTGATTCTATTGGGTATAAGTCATTAACGACCATTACATGGACTCTTTATTTCGACATTTTATCTCAGCACTTGTAAGAGTGCGAAATAAACCCTTTAAATTGACCTTTTTTTTCACACTTTTACAGGCTTCCGTAATTCTTTTTGATGGTGTCCTCCTTTTCATATATGAATGTGGGGTTATTATTAACAGGTCTGTTTTACAAAAAAAAAAAAAAAAAAAAATATTAACAAGTCCGCTTTTTACGTTAATTTAAAAAGAACTGTGAGTCGGTCTTGACAAGAGCTAAAACAACGACGAGTGCAATATCATCTCGAAATGTCGTCAGTTCATCAACTAAGAAAAGAAAGATAATAGGAGGCTAAGAATTGTTAGAGAATATTGCTTTATTATGAGCTATATAGTTGGTAGTATTGAGAAGGTTCATACTATATGGTTAAAGGTATGCTTACCTTTCAGTGTAATTCCCCTGAGCCTATGGAGAAATCTTTAGAAGGAATTGAATGGCGGATCAAAATAAATCAAGTCACACCAGCATGAAAGATAAGGAGCTGTGTGTCGAATGATATTCTTTATTTTTCTTGCAGGATTAATTATAATATTTCTTTTTTTCCCTTTTTTTTTTTTTTTCTTTTTCTTTCTTTCTTAATAATTATGGCTTTTGTACATCAACAACGTAGACCTGTTCAGAGACTTCGAGAACAAGCAACTTATCCGGAAGATGCGATCGCACCGGTTTCGGACTCTGATAACGACTGGCATGTTATCAGCTCAGCTTTACCATCCACCAGTACTTCTTCAATCCAAAGTATCTCTGAAACAGAGTCTTTGTGTTCTTCCTACAAACCATCATCAGATACAGACGAATCTTTTTCAGATATAGACCATTTTTTAGAAGCCACATTTGAAGCATTGCCTTCCCATGACGGTACAGGCACATTTACTCGTCAGGAAAGCCTGCAGTCTTCATCCACCGAAGATCATGTGATGCCAGACTTTGTGCCCACCACATCAGGTATTCGATCTCAAGAATTAATACAAAGAGCCAACAATACAACAACAAAAACAATAACAAAAGCACAAGACCTCGACAGGTAAAATTTTGCATGCATGGATTAGAGCATATATCAATTTTTATTGGTAGTATTCCCATTCATCATCCTGCGGGCACGACAGCTATTTTATCGATTGTTTGGAACAGTCTTTCTAGATTTAAAGATCATTTGATTGAAAATGAAGCAAATACATTAGATCGATTGAGTACAATTATGGCAGAAGCCGTATTAGAAGGTTGTATGCCTTTTGGTTCTCATCTACACATGGATAAGTCCCTATTAGAAGGTAATACAATCCTTAATTGCGTTTATTTATTTATTTATTTTTCATTAGTCGAATAACAAACCCTTGTGACACTTGTGATATCAATAAACCTATCTATCTAATGTTATAGAACATAACGGCTTAGGATTTGAAATCATACATTTTAAATACGTCATGGTACTAGTTTTTAGGCTAAGATTAGACGATCAACAAATTGATATTAGACAAGTCAAATTGTTTTTGGAGACAATTGAAATAAATTAATAGATGACATACCCAAAGGATATTAGACAGATTGCAGTTTTAAGTGGATAGATTAAATTTCATACAAACCTGTAAACGAGTTGGTTTTTGTTACCAACAGAAAAAAAAAAAAAAAAAAAGATCTTTATTTATGCGGATGTGGTTGGCCATGAATGGTGGATGTAGTGATAGAAAGCATGTTTCTACTTGCATTGACATCTCTTTGCCAAACTGTCTGTCTACCGGTCTGGGTAGCACAATGATCGCAAACAAGAACAGAGAAAAATGAGCTTGTTTCTGTTCGTAATTTGCGTAAGCCTATAGCTTGTCATTTTGAACTGTTATATCTGTTGTTTCTCAAAAGATAAATACAGTATGAATAAACTTATTCTACCACTACTGATGCTTCTCCTTTTCTCTCTATTTTTTTTTTTTTTTTCATGTTATATATGTTATAATTTTATACCGAGTTTACAACAGCGAGTACAACAAAAACAGTCAATAGAACGAAAAAAGAGGGACAAACTAATAAAAAGCTTTTTTTTTTTTTTTTTTTTTCTGTTGGTAACAAAAACCAACTCGTTTACAGGTTTGTATGAAATTTAATCTATCCACTTAAAACTGCAATCTGTCTAATATCCTTTGGGTATGTCATCTATTAATTTATTTCAATTGTCTCCAAAAACAATTTGACTTGTCTAATATCAATTTGTTGATCGTCTAATCTTAGCCTAAAAACCCTGTAACTTATGCAAAGAAACACTCCCTGAAATTAAAAAAGGTGTGGCTTATACTACAGGCACACCTTGGGATCCAAAACTTGAATGCAAACTGGAAGGGGGGGAACTGTCAATTTTTTTTTCTCTCTTTCTCTTTTCTTTTTTTTTTGTATTGTTTTCAACCATGAATCAAAGCTATAAACAAAGAAAGCTTAGGCCTATACAACCTATATTAACGCGTACACAAATCAAAGACTTGGGTAAAATGATGGGTTATAAATCTTTTCGAGAGTCAGTAGAATATTTCATGGCAAGTGTTTGAGAGAGAGAGAGAGAGAGAGAGAGAGAGAGAGATTAGCTGAGACTGACAGTTCGGATAGGAGCCCGTAAATTATTTCAAATTGAGTAAAATAAAGATGGATGAGATACACAATTATTTATTAGAAAAGGGTGTGACCACCGAACGAAACCCAAACATTCATCATACACACCAAAACTCACATTCAAGATTACTCATATCTATTCTATTTCCTGGCTATCCAATTATCAAAGCCAGCGATGAATATTATCGTAATATGAGAGAAAAGTAAGTGATCCATTAAGGAATTTGTTTAACCCCCCCCCCTTCTCTCCCCTTCTTTTTTTTTTTGTCTGTTGAATAGTAAGAATCAAAGCAAGATTATTTCACTCGCCTATGACTTTCTACCCACGACCGATAAATATGAAAGATTAGAAGAGCTCTTTCGAACCAAGGTAGAATGGAAAGATACATGCACCGTATCCATTCCGCTCAAGCTCATGAACCGTGCTCGAGTTGGTGAGGGCCATGCTTCTTTAGAGTTCAACGTCCGATTGTTTCTCTACATGTGGACCACAGAGCGTATTCCGTGCCATCCAGTTTCTCTCACCCGTCTGGCCATCAACGGAGATTGGCAAACATTATCTAAAGAAGACCGCGACTCGTTGGATTATGGATTTCATCATATAGACTTGACCGAGAAATCAGAAGCGATCGCCAAGGCCAACCGGAGGACGATGGGAGAAGTCGAGGTGAGCTTTGAGTTTGATGGTGTGCCGCTTACAAGACATGTCTCTGTCTGTGCGGTTTGGGAAAAAACGCCAGAGGAAATGACGAGTCAGTTGTATACTCAGACAGCCTCACTTTATATTGGTCAGGCTATCGAAAGATCTTCAAAAAATCCTCAGGAGGCAGATAAAGTTCAAAGGCAGGTTCTTGAGGCTCTTCGACCATGTAGTGCCCAGAATGATAAACTCAGCCTGGAAAAGACGGAAAGCTTGCTACTTCGATGTGGCGATAAATTTATAGAAGCATGGAATAGTAAGTATATATATATATATATAATGGGAGTCTGATGATTTTGATAGGCCAAGATAAAGATCAACCTGAAGAATTAGAAGTGATAGCGGGGGATGAATACGTATCAGTAACCGATCCTATTCTCCTTTCTATCATTCAACATCCTGCTCGATGTGTCTTTTGTGGCCATGCTTCATGTTTTGATGCTCTCGTATTCTTTAAAATTCAATCTACTTTTCTGCAGTGGAAATGTCCAGTGTGTAATATAAAGATTAGAGGCATTCAAGTAAGTCTCCCAAAAAAAAAAAAAAAAATAAAGGGGCTTAACCGTTCATGTAGGATCTTTACATTGATTACCAAACAAAACTAGCGTTAAAAAAATATCCAAATCAGGAGAGATTCTTAAAAAAGAATGATACCTACACTGCAATAGACCAATCATCTCAACAAATAGGATCTAAGCGTTCTTATGAGGTGATCTCGGTGGAGGATGAACAAGCAAAAAAGTTGAAACAAATCTAAAAATAGCATGTGATTTTTGTATAAAAAATTTGTATTTTTTCCAATTTTTTTTTTTTTTTATTTTTTATTCTTCTTCTTTTTTTTTTTTATTAATCTTTTTCGAATGAAGTGGTTCAAGTCAACTCATGAGTTCAACTATGAGTGGAGTCATGTATCAGCTGCCAACTGGCAAAAATACCCCAACGAAAGCTGTACTCATGTTGCTCATGTGGATGTTCTTCATCGCACTGTAGATCCAGACACAGGTTTATTAACCACCGAAAGACTTATCACCGTCAAACAAAATATACCCACTTTAATTAGAAAGGTAAATCATTGATATTTTTTTTTTTTTTTTTTGTAAATATTGATTGTTTATTTATTTATAGATTCTTGGTTCAAATACAACACAATATGTTCGAGAGGTGTCCACCATTGATCCAAAAACCAAGACATTAACCATGTGTTCCGTCAATTTGACCATGTCTAATCTGTTAGAAGTAGTAGAAACCATTGTATACCAAGAACATCCCACGGACAAATCAAAGTAAACAAAAACAACAATAAACAACGAAATTTACATTTTTTTTTTTTTTTATAGAACTGTATTTACACAACAAGCTACCATATCAGCAGGAAGTTTGGTTTCCGGTTGGTCCAATAGTATTCTCGAAGAAGCCTCCCTCCGAAGATTTAAACAAAACGCAGACGTTGGTCGTATTGGATTTAATAAAGTATTAGAACGTTTTGTGGGGATGCAGTCCGCATAAAAACAATCAAAAATATTCTAATTGGCTGAGGATCAGGAACTTGAGAATCTTGTTTCACAAAGATTCCTTTTTTTTTTTTTTGGGTTCTTTTAATGCTTCAAACAACTAAAGTACAAGTCTTGTCTTTATTAGTTACCGTTGGTTTCTTAACTTGTTGGCTTTTTCGTAATAAAAGCTTGTCAACATTTATTAATCCTCATGGGCAACACAACCAACAGGCTCGAATACTCATTCTTACACCATTTAAGCAATCAGCTCATTTGATTGATCAATATTTTGAAAATATCGAAAAACTAGCTTATCCGCGTCACCTCATCTCTTTAGGTTTTATTGTTTCTGATTCACCTGACGGTACGCTTGAAAAACTTCAGGATAGAGCAGCCTCCAGCAAAAAGGAATCCTTGAATCGCATTACCATCATTCAAAAGGATTTTGACTTCAAGATGAGTTCTGACGAAAATAGACATCAGTTCGACGTACAGGTCCAGCGTAGAGCGATTATGGCCAAAAGTCGAAACACGCTTCTCTCTAGTGCTTTAGAAAAGGAGGACGATTATGTGCTCTGGCTGGACGGAGACGTGGTCGAATACCCAAAGAGTCTGTTAACGGACCTGATTCGCTTAGACAAGGATGTGATAGCTCCCAACTGTTGGTGGCATTCTTACAACGAAGAGGGCGGTTATGATAAGAACAATTGGCAAGAGACAAAGGCTAGTTTGGAGCTTCAAAAGACGTTGGCACCAGACCAGGTCTTGGTCGAAGGTAAATCCGAATGTTTTACTTGTTACTCATATAGAGTCTAGGTTATGATGATGTTTTGAAAACACATCGAAAATTAATGGTCAATATGCGACATGAAGAAAACCAAGATGATTTTCATTTGGTGCCTTTGGATGCGGTAGGCGGTACATGTACATTTGTCAAAGCTCAAGTACACCGCGAAGGTGCCATCTTCCCACCCTTTCCCTTTCAACATCAAGTGGAAACCGAAGGATTTGCTAAAATGGCCAAGGCGTTGGGTTATAGTGTATGGGGATTACCCAACTACCTGGTCTATCATTACATTTAATTATTAAACTATATAATCGGTTGCATAACCAATCGCAGTCAGCACGATGCCCAACTTCCAGAGTCTAGTCCAGATACTTTCTTTTTTAAAGTGTTTTCTTGTCTCATCTACGCCACCTGTCTCTTTTCGTCTTTCAGCAGCCTGTGCTAGACGTGTTCGACGTCTTTGTTCTTCTGCTTCGTAATGACGAGAAAAGTGTTCTCGATGGTTGAAATGGGGACCCTTGTGGCCCATTTTTTCGGCTTGTTCTCGGGCACTGGCTGATCCTGTATTCCTTGGTGCTCGTCGTTTGAATTGCCATGCATGGGCATAATGACTACTAGTTCTTTCTACTGTATTAGTTGTACTTTCGTTGTCATATCTCTTCTTGTTGGCTTCATTGCCCAAGATGGCATAAGCTTCGTTTATTTCCAAAAATTTTTCATGTGCTTTTTCATTGTTGGGGTTGAGATCTGGGTGGTATTTCTTGGAAAGTCTGTAGTAATGAGACTTTATTGTCTTTTTATCGGCTTGGTGATTTAATTGTAAGATGTGATAATAGTCTTTACGTGACAGCTTTAAAGAGGTAGAATGAAAGAATCGGTGAAAGTTCATGAAAAAAAAGGATGAAGAAAAGCATCTAAAGATTATTATCTAAAGATGTCCTCCGACAAGATGATGTAAAATTTGATTTTAAAAAAAAAAGAGAGGGAGAGAGAGAGGTGAATGAATAAGCAAAAAACAATGATATGATTGGTTCGAAAAGTCGGAAAATCGCCAAAAGATCTGGTTTTTAATTTATTCATGCGAAAAATAAACTTGTTCAACCCTTACAGGGAGAAACGCGTTTTTATTATGTTTGAAACGTGGATTCATTTATTTAGGAGACAAAATACATTGATGTTTAGAAACAGTTTATTAAACAAAAAAAAAAAAAAAGGTGCAAATGAAAAGAAAAATTGACAAAGGAGAGAAAGAAAGAAATCATTAGAACAAAGAATAATACAAAATTGATTGCTGTAATGTCAAATTAACTCCAGTGAAACAAAATGAAAACAATATTTGGTGCGGTTCTATTATGCTCTAAGGTCTTTACAAACATTGAATGTGGACACATTCAAAGATGTCAGGAAATAGTGTATAAAATGTCAAAAAGGTTAAAAAAAGATGCAGACTCCTGAACTAAATAAAACCTGCATAAAAACACGTGAGGGCTATCTGATGGGCTCTAAATAAAGAGGAAAAATCCACGTTTTTGCCCATGCTATCCCCCCCCTCTCCCTTTGACTGCATGTTAATAAAAGAAATCAATAGGAGGACTCCTTGGAGGATAAGGTTAAGACTCAAAATAGCATTGACTTTGATTGGAACCAAGGGTTGTGTTACCTGCAACTATCAAGGTCACTCATAGTCGGGGCAATCCTGAAAAACTTGACAAATTGTCTAAGCTGACTTGAACTTGAGCTTAATTTCACGTGAATTTGTACTTTAAAAGTGTTTAAAATGATGTTGGCGCGTTTTTTTTTTCTATATCGATTTGTGGACAACAGCCAAGAAAGTCTAACCCAAGGATCGGAAAATAAAAGAATAAGCCACAGAACACGGAGTTTGCCCTTTTATAGGCTCCCAAAGCTCATGGAATATAATTAAGCGTTGTTTTAAAAAAAGGGCGCTCGGTTCACATTGAGGTTCTGTGACGCAAAGGACAGGTTAACAAAGCGTACAACGAAGAAAGGTTTGAATGAACAGATGTTGTTCAACTGAGCTGAGATGAATAAGGAGCAAAAAAGGGTAGCTTATTTTTGTGTCACATTAGGCTCCCTTACACCCCTCCTCATTCCTTTTTATATGGACGCGTTAAAGGAAATATGTTTCATTATTTCCAAGGGCAAAAAAAGACAAAAAAAAAACTGCCAGAAAAAGAGCCCAAGAAAAAAAGTATCACAGTACGAGTCCAAATATGTAACCATTCTCGGAGTCGTAATTGGTTGCCGAAAGTAAAAAAAAAAAAAAAAAAAAAAAAAAAAGGCTTGTGGCCACTGATAAAAAAAAAATATCCTCAGTCTCCCGTCCCCTTAAAAAATTGAGTCTATAAAAGAGTGGATGTTATTTTAAATGCATTTTATCTCTTGTTTTTTCTCTTTCCCAAAAAAAAAAAAAATTATTACTTAATGAATTATACAGAAATCTACGATAATTTACCAGAGACAATATCCACTCATTCCAACGAGTATCATCCATATCAGTTATTGACAGACAATACTAGACATGATATGTCTCCTTTGATGTTTCATACTACGCCTGAAACAAATTCAAATAGCTTGATTTCTACTCATCCTCCGTCAGAATCATGGAATCAATGTCAAATGAGCCTAGTCTCTCCTAGGGAGCTTTCGAATTCACAACGAGGTGTTGCTGGTTTCGTGTCAAAGCTTTATCAGTAAGTATCCCAGATGTCACCAAGATCTCCCTAACCTATTTTCGATATAGGTGTTTGCAAGCTCCTGATACAGAACAAAGGTACGCACGATGGTGTACACATCAAGGAAAAGCTATGTTTATCATCGAATGCATTCCAGGTAAGCCAAGAATTCAAAAAAGCAATTATGTAAACCTTGTTTTATTATTAGAATTTACCCAAACTGTATTACCACGTCTCTTCAAACACTGTAAATTTCAATCCTTTGTGCGCCAGTTAAACGTAAATATTACCAATAATAGAGACTATACTAATTTCAGTAGATTTACGGATTTCAACGTGATACGGATGCTAGAAAGTCAAAGGACAGTAAAGACAAGGAATCCTGTCGTTGGTTCCATTCTTACTTTCGACCTGATCGCCGCGACATGCTCCCTATGATCCGAAGAAAGGCAACAAAGATGACGAGAAGAAGACAAGTGAAAGTAGAAGACTCAGAGACGATTTTAAAAATGGAAGGGGAGGAAGATTCAGCCGACGATGATACCGACCAACGCCGCTCATCCTCCTCCGCTTCTTCTGTTCATGGGCTAGACTACGCCTCACCTTACGAGCAGTCCAATCCCTTGCTTCATGTGACAATGCCTGAACCCCAACTTTCGAATGAGTTTGAGTTTATGGGAGCGGAATCTGACAATGAAAGAGAAAAGCCTAAAGATGTAGCATTGCAACTTTACGAAGCCGAACAACGCTATGAGAAGATGGAAACTTATTATCAGTCAAAGATTGCAGAACAACAAATGCGTATACAAGCATTGGAAAACGCAATTTACTTTCAAGATGTTAAACCAGCTTATGTCAACTCAATGGGACCAAGCTCTTATTATCCACCTTACAACATGAATCTTCCATACAATAATATGAATAATACACAATCGACTAATAGCTGGATACCCAACACCTCATCTTATACACCTGGATCGATGCATAACGCCAAATAAGGGGCGTCACTATACATACACCTTCCATTCTCCCTTTACCTCACCCTTCTTTACCTTTTTTTTTTTCTTTTTTTCTGTATATTTCAATATGTTGTTTCATCACCTCTTTTTTTATTATTATTATTACGAAACACAATACGCCATTCTTACCCCTATCATTTTATGTAAGATTCCTCTTTTCTCTCTCTCTCTCTCCCTTTCTCTTTTCTCTCTCTATTCCCCCCCCCTTCAAAAATTAAGCATTATATACACACATAAACCAATAAATATGCATTTAATGACCATCACCTATAGAGCTGATCCGACCTGTAGTACAACATGGTAATGATGTACTTCAATGTTATACTTTTTTTGAAACTCCATTTGTTTCTGTAAAAAAGAAAAGGAGGCCTTGTTTACAAGGGGTCTTTTTTAACCGTGGAGACATGATCAAATTACGTGTAAAACTGTCCGTGCCACTGGATAATACTTTAAGCTTTTCAAATGATACTCAACATTTTAAAACCCGCACAGAGATGATCTCTTTTACCTTCCACAAATAGATTCTATTCTCCAGAATCAAGTCCCTAATTTGGTAAATTAGATCCGCCTTGTATATATTTTATTTCATTCCTCAGGGAGATCAAATTGTAAGGGCATCCATGATTTTTTTTTTCTTCCCCCTCTTTCTTGGTGTAACTTCTTTGTTTTATTTGCTCTTTTTGTGGATATTCTGGAACTTTTTTCTAAAAACATATCATCAGCACGGGCTTTGTGTTGCAAAAGTACTTGAAGTTCAGACACACTTTTTTTTTTCTTTCTTTTTCTTATTCTAGACAGAAAGGAAATAAGACCAAAAAAAACCACATTTTTCTAAACAAGTCAGTTTGCGAGACACAACATTTAAATAGCTTTTTTTAAAAACCTATAAGCGTGAACAGGTTAAATAAAGTAATGGATATTTTTTGTGCAAAACACAATTTCAAAAACTTCCAACTAGCGACGATGGGCTTCCCAAATTACTAAAACACGCGCTTTTCTTACAGAAATGTTTTGATTTACAACAGAGGTACTCAACGTATTCTTCCTGTACAAGTAGCTTATAAATCTTTGCTTTTAAAAGTATCAAACAAGGCAAAATTTCACCTTTTCTAACTTGAGAACTCTAATACTACATTCTAACAACCTGATGGTATCCTTCCCCTTCATCTTTATCTTCAAAAGTTTACATAGTTAACACCATTAACATGGCGTTCTTTTTTCAATATGTTATCACCACACTAAATCCATTTAAAATTAATGGGTGCTTCTCAAGCAAATACTTGCTGTAATACACTCAAGCTTTGGTTTGTGTCTGGTCTTATATTAAAGTTCTTATTTCATAAACACGTTTCTATCAAGGTTGGTACCAAAGGAAGTATAATATTCATCATTGAATTGTTCTTTACAGTAACTCATCTTATTATGTATGAATCCATAAGATTTTATATCAAGTGGAAAAAAAAAACTGATTTTAAGGAAAGAATCCTATTCGTAACTGAAACTTCTTTGTGAAAAGAACGAGTTGACTGGCTTTTCTTTCAGGAATCTTTTTTTTTTTTTCTTTCTTTCTTTAAAGACTGTCTACAATAGGCTAAATGGCTCATAAAGCGCGTTTTTTTTTTCTTTTTTTTTTTTAGGTGTATGCATTGAATAAAAAAAAAAGTACGCCCAAGACCAATTTGATGCAAGAAGACAATCCTTTGTTATTTTGAGAAAAAAAATTACCAAGGAGAGTAATATCGTAAATTGGTTTAAAATTAAGGTTTTGTGTGACTCAAATCATCTCGCTCACTCACTCACTCTCTGCTGTATTGGATCGTAATTTCTAATTTTGTATAAATATGGGCGTGAACAGATGTAACGTTTAAAGTTCGAGAGCTTGACAGTTTAACAACAATCTATGGTCTTGAGAACCATTGTAACAAATGGATTATAAACTGCGCTCACATTGATCTTCTCGGGACCAGTAACTCAAGGACTGGGGCAGTTGCCATACATTCTGGAATAAACAAAGGCGGTATCTCCATCTTAAAGCGCGATAACCAGTCAACAAAGAAAACACTCACATATTCGACCCTTTTTTTTTGAGTCGCATTGTACAATCATCTATTTTTTGCCCTCAAGGTACATTTTCATAAAAAAAAAAAAAGGAGGGGAAGGGGGACGTTGAGCTTTCTTTTTTTTTTTTTTTTTTGGATAGAACCATCTCTTACTAGTGCAACCAGATCCAATGTCTGCTCGAATTGGCTCAAGTTTTTTTTTTTTTTTTTTTTTTTTTTTTTTTTTTGGTAAAAGGACGGAACGGAGATGTCCAAACATAGACACAATCTCTTAATATAGATATCTGTGCGCCCTTTGCCTTTTGGTTGGAGCGTTTAGTTTTTATTGTATGAAAGCTTAATTGAATTGTTCTTTATCATAAATAAATACAGTATGATGAGACAGTAAAAAAAAAAATTCAAAGATTATAATTATTATAATTTTTAACGAGCTCACAAAGAGACATTTTGTGTAAACTTTTTCTTTTGTTTTATGACGCAAAACTCTGTTAAATCGATCTTCAAACACGTTTTTTTTTTAAGAAGTGTAAAGACAGTAAGCCACAAAACAAACCTTGTATGACGCCACTTATTGAGGCGCTTTCTCTTTGTCAAGATAAATATCCATGACACTAGCCTATATTGAACTCGTGTCTTCCTTCTTCCCCTCAAACGAGGATTTGAATTTGACAAGCAACTCTGTCTTACCATCTGTTATATCCACGTTGTTATCCCTTTAATGGGAAAAATAAAAAAATGTTCCCTTATTGGGGTCCCAAAAAAAAAAAACCGTATTTGAACAATGTCGGTTGTTGCCGGCAAGAAAAAAAAAAGGGTATGTGTCACTGTTGTATTATTCGTAAGACACTTTCTATTGGGTTGACACATGCTGCTTTTCTTAAATCAGGAAAGGAGTGAATATCCCTTTCTCTCTTTTTTTTTTCTTTTTTTTTTTTCTTTTTTCTTGTAAATTGAACATAAGCTTTATATTCAATAATATTAAGGACTTGGTTTCTCAATTAAACCCCAATTTAGATGTCAAGTTTGTGTCTATACCAAAGAAAAGGAAAAACAAAAAATATGTGGGACTTCTCTTTTTGTCATCTGGTAGAACATTAGATGTATGAGCCATGTTTTTTTTTTTTTTTCAAATCGACCCACACAAACAAAAAGACGTCTCCACGATTACCACATGTTTGTACCTCTATATGTATTTAAAAGTGACGTATACATACTTCTTTTTGAAAAAAAAAAAAAAAAAAAAAAAAAAAAAAAAAGAAAAAAAAAAACGAAAGAGTATTTGGGTATCAAACAAAGGTATTAAGGAATTTTATACATTCTTCACGTTAAACATAAAAAAAAAATGATACAGAAATCTTTATAAATGTGGTGTGTGCTTTGGCATTGTGTATCATAAAAAAACAGTTTGAAAAGTGTACAGAGTGTGAGTCCAAGTATTCCCCCCCCTGGTAAATAAGGTCTTGCTGTTTACACCAAAATGTGTTTTATCTGTGCTTAATTGACTAATTAAGTAAAAACGAAGGGTCCGTGCGCTAAATTCAAACTAGAAGAATTTCCAAATTTTAGGGTTAAAACAATTGGAACTTTAACTGTTACTTAAAAAATTCAGTGTACATTTTTTAAAATAATAAGAAAGAAAACAAGTGATAAAATGCAAGGGGACCCTTTTTTTTTTGCCCTATTTACCATTTAATATTGAAGAACATTGACGCAAATAATATTAACGCCAGTGTTACAGCCTTCATTGAAACTAATTAAAATTCCCTGACATAATCAATTTTTTGGAGGGTTCTAAAGGTTCAATGCTATCCCCAACTTATTAATTTTGTGCTATAATAATACTGTTGCTTTAAAACTTGTGTAAGCAAAATATAACGGTTTAATAAAGAATATTTCTTGTCCTTCTTTAATTTTATCAACACCTTTTTTTTTTTTTTTTTGGTATTTATTCAAACAGTATAACCATAAGCAACTAAGCTTTGAATACACTTTGTTGATACTCTCGATCTTTTTGTCAAAGTGGCTTAATTTCGATGATATTACTATATCGAACGCAATTTCCGACTGTACAGAAAAGTATGATGCCATTCAATTAGGTAAGTTAAATGTATCACCCGCTCTCCCGGTCTAAACATAATAGGAGGACAAATTGCGCAGCATGAAACAACCAAGGGAAAATAAGAAGCTCATTGAATACAATCAAAAAATTGAAAAACTACAAAAAAAAAAAAATTTTTTTTTGATCTCATGTCAGTCAAGTGATATTGTTTGTTTTAAACCAGTCTCCCTCCCCCCCTTTTTTTTTAATAAAGAACAAGACTCGTCCAACCCATTTCGCGATCTTCCCATTCAAAGCCATGAAGTTGAATGACGATGCCTGAATCTCTTTGTGCTTCAAATAAATATTCTATCCAACAAGGTGTTCCTGTTTGTCCGCCGCCACCTTTTTTATCCGGTTCTCCTAGTAAAGAGACTATATCGTGCCCCTGCATATCGCTTTTGAGTCCACAAGGAAGTTCTTGTTGAAAAGGCTGATAGCCGTCGCGAGTTTGTGAATTGTAAATGTCGATTGAATCGAGTGTTAATTCCGAATGTTCCTTAGAAATGAAGCCTAATGATATCCCCAAAGGCTTATAAGCGTGATAGACGTAATTGGAGATTTTTTTGACTGCAGGAGATAAATTGGTTTTTAGGCAAGATTGAATATCAACCGATTTGGGAGATTGACCGAGTAACGAGTAAAGAGAGTGAGTGGGAGCCGTAATTGTCATTGAATTTGGGCAAGAAGCACGACAGCTTATATGACTAATTTTGTGACATTTTCAGCGGAGCATGAATAGAGGCAGAAAAAAAAAAAAAAAAAAAAAGGTCAGAAAAGGGGTTCAGGTGTTTAGGGAAAAAAAAAAAAAAAAAAGTGTGTGAGAGAGCCTCCAGTAATTAATTTGGAGATTTTAATTCTCATTAAAGTAAATTATGATTATGTTGTGTACATGTTCTTTACATCATTGAGCATGTTCCATCGGCTTTGAAAGCTAGACTAGGAATAATAGAAAAAAAGAAATAGACAATAACATCTCTGTATCACGGAAATAACAAGAGAAGAACCATGCATCAACCATTTGAACTTATCTGCACATGCAAAAACAATGTGAACGATATAATTTGACAAGAAAAGGCAAAAAAAAAGGCGGGATGGTAAGGCCAAAAAATGGATTCTTCCTTTCCAAGCTACTCATTTTTAGATTTTGTACACCTTAATCAAAAGAATGACGATAAGAATCATGCTCATGTCTTTATAAAAAGGATATCTATGGAAAGGAGTAATGCCTATAGTTGACATAAACGTAGTATAAAGTAACAACGAGAAACCAAAAGCAACTTATCTCAAGATACTATAAGCGCACTGATGTTACACGTGGTTTGTGCAAGATAGAATAGCTTTTGTTAGAGAAAGGTCCCGTTCCCTTTTTAATAAGTGATCGAAGCTCACAAGGCAGAACAATGCTGGGCGTTAAAGGGGGCAGTTTAGAATTCGGTAGTACAATATACTGAACTCACTAATCCATTATTATTGGAGAAGTTTCAAATATAAGCAGAAGGCAATCAAGATTCATATAACAGGAAGCACAGACGCCGTAATTAATTATTTTGCTCTTCTTTCTCCTATCCTATCTTCTCTCTTCCTTTTTCTCTCATACATTGCTAAAAAAAAAAGTATCAACAATAAGCAACATCCCTTCACCAAATATATACTATCAGAAAAAACCAGAGTTTATTCTGTCAAGCATATCAGGGACTAATTCAGTGTGTTTCAACGCTAGATCATCATTATCATTATGTGAGTATACAACAAAACACTCTATAATTTCTTAAATCACAGCAAAAGAGAAACAAACAAATTAGCTCACTATATTTATCATTTTAGCTGCTACAACAGTTTGCTTCTTTTTGTTTGAAGAAAATATTACTTGTTGCATACATAAGCAGACAAACTATTTTGCAATAGAAAAAACCTTCACTTTAAACTCATTGACTATACCTCATTTCAAACCTTTTTTTTTTTGTGTGTAAATCTGAACACCTAAATTCACACTACTTCTCATTACACAGCAATGTCAAATCAACCCAACGAACAAAGCTCCAACAACCAACCGCGTCAATTTTTATCTCAGGAGAGACAAGAAGAACAAGCTTTATTTGTAAATACAGTTTTTTTTTGATGCAGTTGTGGTTAAACAAACAGACTAACCGAGATTTTTTTTTTTTTTTTTTTTTTTTTTTTTTTTTTTTTTTTTTTTTGCATACAAAATTATGCTTTTAGCTTGAGCCGCTCTATGCTCGTTTGACCGGAAGATCTTTTGTTGAAAGCAAATCAGCCATCGAATTTTGTAGAGATCTATGTGCAGAATCTGGCTTTACAGTTAAACAGGAAGCAAGTACACACAGAGTAAGTACAGACATCTGTTTAAAAACAAGAGACTCATCATCTTTTTTTTTTTTTTTTTTTTTTTTTTTGTTTTGCATCTAGAACATTTACGTTTACTGTTCTCGCGAAGGACTTCCAGACTCGTTACGCAATCCAAAAGCCAACCCACAACGTAAAAGACCTTCAAAAAGATGTGATTGTAGATGGAGAGTTGTATTGTATGAAAACAATGGACTTTGGGAGTTTCGAAAATCATTGAACCCCGCAGCAGGCAAACACAACCATGAGCTGATGCGTCCTGAAGAAATCGAACGTAGTTGGCCTAAAGTGGTAATAGACCTTATATGTGAACTCGCCCGTCTACGTATGACAACTCAAGACATCAGAACACGAGTACAAGCGCAGTTTCCAAATATTCACTGGAATGAACGCCGCTTTTATAATCGACTTTCCGAGGAACGCCAAAAGATCAAACAGAGAGATACGACCGAGAGAACTCACGATCTCTTTCAACTCTGGAGCAAGGTCTGCGCACTGACTGCAGGCAATGAGGAGCTATCCCAATTTGTAAAACACGAACTAACCGCACTACACCAAATTCTGATTCAGACAACCCAAGTAGATGATTCTACACTACCCGATCCAGCTGTGATTAGTGACGATAGTGCGGAAAACAAGGGGGAAACGGGAAGTGTCGAAGATGGTACCTGTACTTCCAGCACACGTCAACTGTCAAAACAGAATACCAACAACGCGCTCAAGGGCTACATACAGGTTGAGATTCCCAAACAAACATATTATATCAAAGCACACAATCAGCGTCTTATCCAAGAAGGAAAGTTATCACGAGGCCAGAGACGAAGTAGAACGTCAGAGGATATAGATTTGGGAACACCCGAGCCATCGAGAAAATTACCCAGAAAGGGTAAGAACAAGGAAAGCACCTTATTGCCTGCTGAAGAATTATCATCAGAGAACATTTTTCATTGTCGAAACTCTTATTCAAACAACAGAGCAAACAACAATACAAATACGCCCAGAATTAATACTGCCCCGATCATGAGAACCAATCCATCGGTTCATTCTCCAAATCATAGGCATAATCCGCAAATGCAATCAACTTCATTTGTTTACGCTTATGATAGCAACAGCATGTCTTTGGGATCTCCACTGGCTGGATACGTACATACACCTTTCTCGAATCCTTATCATATGGATGCAACTCATAGTTCATCATCTTTCAATGAAACAGAAATGCAATTTCAGTTTGATCCTTCTCAAACACCTATGGTGCGAACTAGTAGTCAAACAAGTACTGCAGCCAACAGTACTAATGGTGGTACTACCATGAATACCACCTTACAGTCTCATCCTATGTCTAAAAAATCTTCTCTCTCCCATTCTGTGTCTATGCAACAGACAGTACATTCAAACTATCACCCCCAAACACAACCACAGCAACCACAACCACAACAGACAACAACTCAACAGGCACCACAAGCTAACTCTGATATAGAAAATGATACAACAACACCAAAAGCACCATTGTATTCAGTCAACCCATCACCTATCCTTTCCAATTCTGCGACAAAGCAACAGGTCCGTCAATTGCCCATATATGAGACCACATCAAAAAATATCATGCCCAATTCTTCGGCTGAAAACCAACAACAAACAACCAATTACAATCACACTTTATACATGCAACAAAGCCATCACCGTTCAGATTCGAATATCATACCAATGTATAGTCAATCCCCATCACAACAACATCAACAATTAAATGATGGTTCAAGAATGAACATAAGCCCTCATCAATGAGAAACATACAAAAAAAAACTTATAGATCATATATATAATTATCCTGGCCTCTTTTTTTTAACACAAAATAGAGTTATGCACTTCTCTCTTTTTTTTTTTAAAAAAAAAAGGATTATGTAGACATCATTCTACCCCCTCCTCCCTCATTTTTATTGTATATATGCTATAACCCTATACGATGAATAAAAAATAATACTTGCCTTTTTTTTTATGGGAACAATCCTTCTTTTGTAACTTGAGGTACTTGCATGATCCAAATATCACTTTGCTCTTGTACTACTTGATTGGATTATCATATGTAAAAGTATCAAGAAGCCATTCTTTCTCTTTGATAAACTTTATCATAATGCGGAAGTCTATGTTTCAAGAAGATTGACATTTACTTCTCAATATGCAAACTTTACGTCAGGAAGGTAGTACATAATAAACAGTAAAATTTTAAATGTATTTTGTTTCTTATTATTTCATATATGTAAATTGGATTCTTTTTCTTTTTTAAAAAAAAAAGAAAAATATAAAAAGACACACACACACAAGTACAACTATGTTTTTCAGTTTATTAGTTTTACTTGTCTGTGGCACTTTGTTGTGTAAAGACATATCCCCTATAAATGTTACAAATTGTATTCTTTAACTTGTAAAAAAAAAAAAAAAAAAAAAAAAGTGTTCTACATATATACAAAGCTGAATCATTGTCATAGAAAGTATTTTGTAAACGCACTTACTTGCTCTTGAACAATTTTTTACTTTTCCTACAAAAAAAAAAAAAACTAAGTATGCGTTGCACCAAAACCATGAGTAACTCTTTAATCACAGAAGCTTTCTTGAAACACAAAGAATACAACCAAAGAACCAGCTTGTTTTCCTTTTTTTTTTTTTTTTTTTTTTTTTTTTTTTTTTTTTTATTTTTAGCCGAAGTTACATCAACACTGTTTGTATGAAACTTTATCAATATTGTAAAATAAACTTTTATCTTAATTTGAAAAATACTAAAATCAGAAATTATGTTTTGCTTCAAGAAGGCTTCTGATACATGACGCGACAAAAATTGTAACTCATTGTTTAACAAGATGAGATAAAACACGTGTATTACCTAAGGTGAATACAAAATAAAATTGAAGATTAACAAATAAACACGAAAAAAAAAAAATACAAGATGCGTGCTAAAAAAAAATCCTCGTGCGAAAAGTTGAGTAAACGAGACAACTTTTTTTTTATGATAAAGTACAATGTTGGTGTTATAGTATAAAAGTTTTATTTTATTTATTTTTTTTTTTAAAAAAAAAAGGTCCAATTAGCGTCTACATCACGAATGGAATATACTATAGGACCAAAATTGCTCATTAATTAGATTCCCCAATAGAGTATGAACACACCCAAATTTTTTTTTGGACGGTTTGCGCTCTTTTAATTGCGCAATGACCAGTACAATTTCGCGCGAGTGTACCGAGTCATTTCCTGGATTTGTAATATAGGGTGCCCAGAGTTTTTAATAATCAAAAAAGAAAAAGAACCAACACATGAAATAAACCAACGACAGCAATACAAAAAGACTAACGCTTACTATTTAGAAAAATATAAATACCATACATGATTCAATTTTTTTTAAAGAAGAAAGACTTCAGATTGTAGCATTGGTAGTATCTTTAAAAAAAATTACGATTTTTTTCTATTTTTGGACAAGATAAGTCGGGTAATTTTATTGATTTTTTCTTCTTCTTCTTCTCTCTCTCTCTCTCTCTCGATATTGTGCTATCGTTTTTATTCTAGACAACACGGACCAATAGTGCTAGCTTTTATTTATACTTGGACTTCAATCATTAATAGCAATATATTATTCTTCTTTTTTATTGTGCCAGTATGTAAACTAAGGTACTTGAATGAACATGTATTAGAAATACCTGCAGTAAAAGTTTTATACAAAATGATTTAGCGTTTAAAACAACGCATTTCCTAGTTTCAAATTCAGATGATGAGCTGCATTATTTTTGTGCTCACAAAAAGAAAAGGTTGTTTCCATTAAAAACGGGTTATCGAACAAAATAAATGAACTGGCTATTAAAAATTAATTAAACATGTACTATAGATAAACTTGGTTTATGAGCTGTAATCCTAACGGGAGACCTATTAGTATATCAGAGCATTGAATGCCAATCTTTATCTGTGTTTCGGAACATGATTTTTTTGTAAAAAAAAAAAAAAAAAAAAAAAAAAAAAACAGCTATTGTTATTTGCACTAATACATCTTTTTTTTTTAAAAAAAAAAGATGACAGATATCTATAATTCAATAGAATTGAATTGGCCTCATTTTGGTACGATGCGTGTTTACAATATTATACAAGGGCTGTGAAAATCTTGTATAGCCTGTAATTTATAGCAATAGATCCCAGACATATTATTTATATAGGATAAAGACACTCAATTAAGACTGATGCTTAATTTTTGCTACAATAAAGTCCCCCCCCTTTTTTTTTATCCATTGTATTATTATTTTTTTTGTTAAGAAAAAAAAAAAAAAAAAAAAAAAAAAAAACATTTTTAGCAATGTTCTAAAAATAAATCTCGCCTAAAAAATAAGACCGGCTTTAGTAGATCGAAACAAAGATCGGGTAAACAGTAATTGCTCATCTTCTAGAAAATTTCCTTTTTTTTCTTAAAAAAAAAAGTGGAAAGTTTTATTTTGTAATGAATGCATTGTTTGTAATTCCATTTTGATTAAAATTGTCAAAATAATTTTTCTTTAAAAAAAAAAACGCGCCTGATCACTGATCTTTTTTTTTTTAAAAAATTTTTTAAAAAAAAAAAGATCGAAGTTAGCCAATAAAGGGTGTGGAATTGACGTGATTTTTTCAGAGAATAAATGACAAAGACAATTCAATTCTAGTTAATAAAGGCCTATAATGAAATACAATTTCTGGAAAATACAGTTGATTGGGTCAAGTTTTTTTATTATGATGGCATCAGAATAACTACAGAAAAGTGATTCTAAAAGTTATATAACAAAAAATTGGCTGTACAAATGAAAACAGCTTGACGAAAACAAAAAAAATAAAAATTAAAAGGTTTGAACAGTATGTTTTTTGACAGAAACGGAAAAAACAATGAACATGGAGTGAAAAGAGGAGGTTAATTCATGTTACGTTGACAGAATAATAGACATTTTATCAGTTTTTTTTTTTTTTTTTTTTTTTTTTTTTTTTTTTTCGGATGAGATACTAGATATTGACCTACGATTCTTTAAAAGAACTTTTTGAATATCACAGTATGAGACTTTGTTATTTAATGGTGAAGAATAGGTTAAACGTGAGTGAGGGGGGGGGGGGGGCTAGTCACTTTAGTCTTGTCAGGAATTTTATTTTTTAAGAAGTATGGATTACAAATGCAATGGATATATCTTTATGCGGGGAAAAGGAGGAGGACAATTACACACTCGATTTTTTATTATATTATTGTCAAAATCAAAGTTAAACGATGATAGGTTCAAGTTTATTCAAAGAAAAAAAAAAAAAAAAAAAAACAGATCCCATGAAAGAAATGACAGTATACATTAACTTTGATAGAAGATTGCTATTTTTTTTTTAAAAAAAAAAGTGAACAATTTTTTGCAAAAAAAAAAAAAAAAAAAAAAAAAATTTTTTTTTTTTTTTTTTTTTTTTTTTTTTTTTTAAAAAAAAAAAGTAATCATTTATGCTCATGTTTTAATTTGCAGCACAAAAAAAAACATATTTTCTATTTCTTTTGACTTATAATATTACATAATCGACTGTTGCATGTTATTTCAGTTTACAAATAATGAAATAATTCGTTGTCTTTTGTAACTCTCATTTGAAAGGAAAGAAAGGTTGAGTTTTACAAAGATATTGTAGACGTAATGAATTTTTTTTTTTAGAAAATACACTTTTTCTTAATATTTTCCTGGTGTTTTTTTTTTGAATTGGATCGTGTACGTAATTTTTGTCTTTCTTATAGTGATTGGTTACACTTTGTACGTCGTCTTTCTCTTGGAAGTTTATGGAATAATATTCTTTATTTGTATGAGACAGTGTAAACATGATTTTCATAATATTGCAAAATCTCATTTTGAACGTTTGTAATTCTTTTACGGTCTTCGGCTGTTGCTTTTTCTCCATAAGTGTCCACTTCTTTACTTTCCAATAAAGACCATTCTAATGTTGTTTCTTGAAAGACTTCAGAAACCGATACAGGATAGTAACCAAACTTGGATTGGAACAGTTGAATGCTTGGTTCGTTCTTTAAAGAAATTTTTGCATGAAAAGTCTTGACATTTAATTCCGCCATAGCTTATGAAAAAGAGGAGTTGTTATAATATTCCTTCTTTCTGATTTTTTTTTTTTTTTTTTTTTTTTACCAAAACCCATCATTAGCTTTAAAGCTTCTCTAGCTCGACCTGTTTTTCTGTAGTCAATTTCAGCAATCATGACTTCAATTTCACCAAAGGTTGGATCGTCATCAGGATCGTTAAAAAATATATTAACATCGCCAATCATAACTAAGAAATGGAATCAGCTTTTTTGTTTGTTTTATACTTTTGATGGTTTTACTTGTTTTCTCCTTGACTTCTTCTTTAGGAATGTCCTTCAAAGAAACAGGGCTGTCGGTAGGTAATGCAGTTATTATGAAAGTAAGTTCTAGAATAGTTTCAGTACACTGCTTTTTTAATGACTCAATGCAATATTACTTTTTTCGTCTTCATGCCAAGACTGTTGCATTTCATACTCTTCTTCTAGTGTCAATGGTTCAGAGGCTGTCATTTCTTGAAGAAAAGGTGATTTCATCCATTCGTGATATCTCAAGACATGTTCTCGCTTATATGGCACTAGCGCAATCGAGCTACCAACCTAAGCCAATACTCTACATTTTAGTGAATGAAGAAATTACAAGCAATCTGAGCTTTTGATCATTTACCAGAACCAGGTTTTCGTTAATCTTCATGATAAAAAAGGACTGTTTTTTTAGAGACAAAATTTCATTAAATTACGGGTGAAGGATGACTCTTGATTGGCTTGCTGGCAAATATTTTTCTAATGATTGAGAACATACGCCTAGTAAAATCATTTGGAGACAGGATTTTGAGAATGTTTGCTTATAGCTTATTTTGAACAAGATGAGCTTTAGTTTTCTTTTTTGTGACAAGATAATGGGTATTTTGGGGTTGGTTTCAAAAAAGTCATATGTGACAAAAAGACATGAACGGCTTTGTCGCTCATATGTTATGGCTACAAGAGTTCAGTGAAAACTTTACGTTTGTCTGTTTTCTTAATACAAAGTGAAAAAAAAAAAAAGTTATCCTTCATTTATCTAGCGTAAATGGCCTGATCGGACCAAGTAAACGTCCACTTATGTTGATATTTTTGAAACTGAATCCTTGTCCATTGTATTCGTTTAACGAGCATTCATTGTTGTCAATCTCCGTTATATTCTCTCCCTTTTCCCTAACAGCGAATCCTATCGTTCATCAACCATACTCTTTCAATCGTCTGTCCTAAGTGATTCTGTCATATCACCTTTCCTCATCTCACAAGACTAATAGTTACTCTTTTGGTAGACTATGTGTTAAATTCACTGTAAATCCTGGTATTTCTCACAATTAGATTGAAATCTTGTCGAAAATCATTTGACAGTTTGTATAATATGTTTTTTTTTTTTTTTTTTTTTTTTTTTTTTTTTCTCATGCTAAAAAGTCCCGACAAAGAACCAGTGAGCTTTATGTAATCATTTCTACTGTGAACAATCAAGGAATTGAGAATAACGTAAAATACTTCATCGTCGTCAAATATCTGGGAAATGGTGCTGTTCAGAAAAAGAAAAAAATTAATTACACAAAGTGACTGTTGAAAGTAATTTAATCCCCGTCTCAAAGGCGAGTAACAGATAAATACTTTGTTCAAATAGGATAGTATATCTGTTCAAAGTGTAGATAGTCTACAATATATTGCAATACAACACACTTTTGGTATGGTTTCAAAGTGAAGAAATAGATATAAAAAAAAAAAAATATTTAGAGTCGTGTAAGCCCAGCATCCAATGGTTGCGGATATTTCGTTGAAAAAAAAATTTATCAAAACTGAGTCACTTAATGTCTATAAAAGTCTCGGGGATTTAGTTTAAAAGTTTTTCTTTTTATTTTCTCTTTGATTATAAGCAAAAAAAAAAAAAGGTAAATTATTTTTTAAGGTGAGTTCTTTGTGTGATGCAAGAGGAACGTAAATGATGCAAAACTTTTTTGGTCCCGAATCATATTATAACATTTTCCTATCCGCCCTAACGGGTCTATACGAGATGTGGGGTAACCATGGTGAACAATCTCTGAAGCATTTGATCACATAAAGAACTTACAACAGTTTTTCTTTGCTGTTACTAATTATATTTATTTAGATAGTAAACTCTTTGATTTCTAATTGAGCAAATAAACTATTTTTTTTATAAAACTTGAGTTTTTTATTATAAATATTTGAAGGCAAAAAGCCAATAGGTTTTATTTTTATTTTACATTTTCTCTAACGGTCTAATATCCCAACTTTAAAAAAAAGAAACCTGATTGAATTTAATTCGAATGTTGTCACATCCTTTTAGAGGTTGTAAATGGATATAACATAAGAGGTGTGTTTTTCTTCAATGAATCAATGCCATTTACTTTGATTATGTTTATTTCTATTCGAATACCAAAAGTCTTGCTCTTTGAACAAAAATTATCAATAATAAGAAAGACAAGATGAATATACAGAGAAAACTAAAATCTTTTTAATTAAATAAAGTGAGCATCCAAAAAGGCGGTAAGCTTGATCTTCCTTTTATCCTTTCATTTCTAATAAACTTGAGCATACCTCGCACACGACCTTCATCCTTCAGATCGGGCTCCCACAGCAGCCCAAAGGCATCCACATGCTCTTCCAACCAAGCCCAGTCTTGCTGCATAGTCGCCTTTGGAGCATGACGAAAGGCAGCCAAGGCGGTATAGGCCAAGGGTCTCAAACGCGCCTTGACAAACTGAGCATCTGAGGGAGAGAGAGAAGGTAAGAGATCGAGATGGGAACGAAGATATTGGGTGAGTCCGTGTGAAACAGAGGCCCCGTTGGCTGCTATGTGGTGCCAGACATCCTTTGCGACCGATGCATGGGCAATGCCCCGGGAGAGTAAGACCCAGTATTGCAAGTGAAGACTCTCATAGTGAACACGCACCTTCCAATCATCATCCTTGAACGCTTCCTGTAAACCATCTAGCGTGAACTGTTTGCCGATCCGCATTCGACATCGATTGGCGACACGTAAAAGAAGTCGGACATCATCTGTAAACGCAGCCAAAGAGGTCGCTTGTAAGTCGTATAACACACCACGATAATCACTCATCTGTGCCAAGTGAATACCCGTAGGAGAAGTAATGAGATATTCGAGAAATTCGGCCATAACGGACTGTAAATCCACATACTCTCTATGCGTTAGCCAATCTCGGCGTCGAAGGAGACGAAGACAATCGAGTAGTGAAGAAAGATCTGTTTTGGATAGATCTGATGTGTTGAGAATCCTCTGTCGGTTGTACTTTGGTATGGAACGATGACCTGGAAAGGCGTATCCTTGATCAGATAGAAATTCCAAGAGATCATGCTGCCTGTCTTGTTCATATTCGTTCAAGAGATGCATACGTACTAAACTCGCTGCTCCACTCCCATAACTTTCAGTTCCCAAAAAATAATTGGCCAAGGTGAGTACAGTGACGTTTTGGGAAAGAGAGCCCAGGGTATCTTTTTCTGGTATGGACTCAAATACTCCTTCTTGCGTGGTCGAAGGTCTCAACCCTTCATGGATCCCCTTCAATATCTTATCTGCTCTCCTCTCGAGTCGCTCGACAACAGCAGTGACTTGAGGATTCTTGGACCAATATTCATATCGCATTTCATTCATCTCCGTTTCGCTGTAAAGAAAGAGGTCTTCATGTCGAAACTGACGACGTGCAAGGCTTTCGTCCAAGTTATCCAATGTAGACTGAATGGCAGTCAGTCGACTCAACGCACGTATTGAACTTGCTTCCTTTTTATTTTCTTCTTGCTGTGGGTTTCCAGAGAACAAACGAAAGACCCATCCAATATTTTTAAATTGCCCTTTTTCATCGCTGTAGGGCCGCCCTACTGATTCCCAAGGGACGGTTGGACGGTTGAGTTGTCTGTTTTCTAGTGCACCCAAACGCCATAATAATTCCAGCTGATATGTATTAGTTTCAAGTTTTTTATTGTATCTCTTTTTGTTACTTACCTTACTTCTACGTCCATAACGCATGTTTAAATTATAATCTTCTTTGGCATCATAGCGAAAGATGATTTGAGGTTCTTCAGGTGCTTTTGGCCTTTCATCTAAATTGTTCAACAAGACCGAATTATTCAATAATCGTGTCATAGGCACTACAAAGTACTTTATCTCCTTTCCATATCTCTCCAGTTGACTCGTAATTTCTTTAAATCCATTATAACTCAAATAACAATTTCCGTCAAAGGGTAAAATCCATCGTGCATTCTCTATACTTTTGCCGTGTTCTATTGCTCTATTACGTCCACCGTTCTAATAGTTTTAGTAAGAGACTTGTGTAGGGTATGACTTACATTGTTCATGGCGTATAAGTTTTTCGTGTGATATATGTGATCTAACACTCTCAGTTTGGCTACTTTAGAATACCTTCGATAATCATCTGAATGGAGAAAATCAGGCACAGGAAAGGATTCGAGTTGAAAGTCCAGCTGTTCATATTCCTTTGGTTCAAAGGGGACACGAATATATTCCATTTGATGTTGGTCGAGTAGTCGAATGATGGCTCTTTCATTTGCCGGATCTGTGATTCGATTGAGTAAGAATATTTTGCGTGTGTTAGGAAAAGCAGGTTCGTGATCCAGTATGAATTGAAGATTGGAAAGTGTTTGACCTTCTTTATGTCGAGGCGGTAGATCGTTACCAATGATGCGGTAGAGAATTAACTGATCTCTTTTATGTTCGACAGTTTCTACCCACCGAAAGAAAGAAATGTAGGTCAAGAGAAAGAGTAGACTAAGAGCAGTAAAGGCAAGTTTTAACCATTTCTTGTGTTTTTTTACTTGAGGCATTTCTGTGTGTTTGACATGTTCGGTGGAAGGTCGAGTATTTACAACATGTTTAAAAAAGGGTCGAAGCATTCCCCCTTTTTATTTTTTTTTTATTTTTTTGGGTGAATAAAAATAGAAAAGGAAAAAAAGAAAGGAAATATTTGGGATCTATTTTTAAAAAAAAAAAAAAAAAAAAAAACTTTTTTTTTTTTTTTTGCATTAAAAATAGAATAATTATTTTATTAAAAGAGAATCCTTATAAAGGCGCCGTTTCTTTTTCAAGCCAAGACAGAGTTTTGGTATCCAGAGTATTTCCTAGTAAATCTCTACACTTGGCATGATAATTGTTCACCCAATCTTTCTCTTGTGTGTCTAATAGCTCTGACTCAATTAATTTAACCCCAAGCGGAACAAATGTTAAATGATCAAAGCCAAGATAAGACTGATGAGCAGACGTACAAACACGTAATACGTTTTCAATACGAATACCAAATTCAAGATCTTTGTAATACCCGGGCTCTACAGTAAATCATAATTAAAAAGTTTTTTTTTTTTTTTTTTTTTTTTTTTTTTTTTTTTTTTTTTTTTTTGTTTTCATTTTACCATTGGTTACAATCATGCCAACTTGAAGTGGTACCTGATTATAACTCATTCTACTTCCTATTCCGTGTGGCCCCTCATGTACATTTAAATAAGCTCCTACTCCGTGCCCAACGCCATGTCTAAAATCTAAGCCTTCCTTCCATAGGGGCTGTCGAGCTATTGAATTTAATTGATAGCCTAAATGAATGAGTTTAGAATCTATTTTTTTTTAGTATAATTTTTCAGCTACCTGTAGTGCCTTGAGGAAATACAGTCTGATCCAGTGTAATATGGGACTGCAAAACACGAGTAAATGCTCGCTTTTGAAACAGACTTGGTTGGCCTTTAAACAGCCACGTTCGTGTGACATCGGTGGTACCATTCAAATAATGTCCACCAGAATCACATAAGTATATCTGTTGCGGATCAATGATATCCGAAGCTTGTGAGTAATGAACGATCGCACCATTGGCCCCTGAAGCTGCAATTGTATCGAAAGAGGGGCCGACGTAAAGCGAATCCAATTGACGCATACTCTCTAAATGCTCCACTGCTTCATATTCTCTAATCGTATCACCTTGCTCCAAATGATTTGACAACCAGGCAAAGTGTTTACAAAGCGCAACAGCATCCCGCTGATGACAATCGATCATTCCCTTCATTTCAGCCTCGTTCTTGATGGCTTTAGATAGTTGAATAGGCGAAGGCTCGTAGTGAATTTCACTCTGTAAATAATGTAAGTCATGATTCACCTGTCTTGAAACTTACAGATTTCAAGGCCTCAATGATAGACATGTTGGTCCCTTCTGGATCAATAGAAAATGCAGATGAGAACGAAGAAAGGTCTTGGGTGATTGTATCATAAGGCTTTATGACAATCTTGCTTTTTTTCAACTGCGCCTGAACTTTCTCTGAAAGCTTTTTGGAACATTGAAGATAAAGAGTGGTTGTGGTGGGTGTAACGAAGCAATAAGAAAAAAAGACGGGACTTGTGTGTATGTCTGATCCTCTCAAGTTAAGCAACCATGCAATCTCATCCAATCGGCTAATTACTGTACTTTTTCCGTTCAACTGTTTCACCAGAGTCTTCAGTTTGCTTTCAACAGACTGGCCGGCATATTGAAGCGGGTGAATCTTGATTTCATTGGATGGTCTATGTGGTCTTTCAGTACGAATACGATCAACCAAGTTATCCGTGTAAACAAGTCGAGAATTTTTTAATTCCTTTTCGAGTTCTTGAACTTGACCGACACTGATCATTGTAGGGTCAACACCAATAGTAGATCCAGGCGGTAACTGCTTAAGATACTCTTGCCAGCTAGGTACTCCGGGTAACCCTTGTTTCATCAATGTCCACTCTGTCTCATCCAATTCATTAGCTGCTTGGACAAAATATCGTCCATCTGTAAACAATGCTGCACTCTTTTTTGTAACAATCGCACAACCTTTCTTCTTTTAATGAACTGCATATTTTTTTTTTTTTTTTTTGTTTACCTGCTGATCCTGTAAATCCACTTAACCATGCTCTTCTGTTATCACACTCTGCTGTGTATTCACTCTAAAAACGGAAAATATAAGACTTGATCTACAATAACCATCTTACTTGATGCGCGTCCTCACTTGGCACTAAACTATTATGTTAAGTTTTAATACGGAATTTGTCGTCATGAGCACACATTACACTGCATCCAAGTTATTCATTACTCCTCTTAAAGCTGCCAGCCTTGAAGAGACATGACTAGAGTAAAGCCTTGTTATAAACTTTGACATGACTCACGAGAAAAAAAAAAAAAAAAAATATTGCAAGCTTAAGATACGGTCGTTCCGGTGCCAAAGGGTGGGGTTTGAAAAATCAAAAGACGGTTTCTTTTCCTTGAAATTCATTATTTTTAACAATCTGAATAGTCTATTAGTAGTGAACAATGCTTTTATTTATTAAATGTTAATTTAAATATGTTCCTCATTTAAACACTTTTCAAAAACGCTCACAGAATGCTGTACAAAAGCATGGCAATGATTGAGAGGGACAGAGTTACGAGCTTCAGTAATCCTTGTAATCAAATCTTCTTTGTCCTCAAACTTACTATATTTGACTTTTTTCTTAACCACTGCCCAAAACTGATCGATTGGTTTGAGTTCTGTAGAATAAAATGGGGAATAAATAAACTTATACCCTCTTATAGTTATAGGTGCATCTGCTTCTTTAGCCATATGACTAGGAACATATCCATAACTATGTAATAGTTCTTCAACTCAAAAAGTAGCCCATCCTTTCCATAGTTTTATCAAAAATGCAGGTAATGCCCAGTAACAATATATTTTGAGGCAGATTTTTTTTTTCTTTTTTTTTTACTAGGTGGTGTGCTTTTTCTTTTGCGATTGAAGAAATCAATTTTGATGCGTTTGGGCCATTCCTCTTGGGGGTTTCGAAGCTCCATGGATACAACAAATTTAGCGAAAATGGCGCCTAGTATTGTATGAGATACTGGTCTTGTAGAGGGAGTGGTTACAATATCTGGCTTTCCTTTCTCAGACCAACCATCTGAAGACCGTACGTTGTTATTAAAGGCAGATTCATCTACAGAAATGCAGTTTTTTCAAGGTAATTCATATCTGTCGCAGTCCACCGTGTAACCCAAGCCAATCGATTACCAATCATGGTACTGTTGCTTCTAGCAACCGGTTGAAATATTATTTTCTTGAAAGATCACATGCGGTCTTCAAGAAGTTATGAACAATATCCCTTTTTAATACTTAGGTCTACAAAATTGTGAGTGAGAAAATCAACTGCGTCAGTCAAGCCCTTCATAGGCCTTTGATATTCCAAAGATAGTTAATATTCGATTGAATGTAAATAAAGAGAAAAGAAGAGAGAAGAAGAAGAGAAGGCTTTTTATTTGTATTTTTATAAAAGAAGAAAAGTGATCATAAGACCTCTGAATTTGATCTGTGTAAATATTCAAGCGCTTTTCATACTCTAATGGCTTTCCATATGTTGGTATGCTTTTTTACCAGGTTTTTTTTTTTTTTTTTTTTCAATACAATTAAATTGTAGGATTATGCTCTGACTTGTAGTGAAATTTTATAATTCTTCATATCATAGAAAAAGTAACTTCTATTTTTTCTTTTTTTGCGAGTTTGTGACTATTTAAAAACGAACCAATGAGTTTAACCTTGTATTTTTTCACCATTTTGTTTTCTTTTTCTCCCCCCCCAAAAAAAAAACATGTCTCTTAACAACCGTCGAATTATTACCAACACACGTACAGTTAACTACAGTCCTGGCGGATTAAACGAAAGGTAAAGCGATAATTGCTATTGGGAATGAACACTCAATGGTTTTACAGATTTGCAAACTTGGCAAAGAATCAAGGCTCAAATACCACTACCATTGTCGCTCAAAGACTACAACCTAATTTTGGACAAAACCAGCGTCAAAGCCAACGTCAAAATGAACAACAGAACAAGAGCGTGTTTAGTCGTCTCAAGGCAACCCAACCCATGAACAAAAACAAAAGTGTTCAACAACGTCTTGGAAAGATGGTGAACGGTAACCAAAAGAGGGGAAAAATGGCTGCTCGAGTGACAAAACCCAACACAAGCAGAAACAAGAGACCGGAGCAAAAGAAAAATGGTGGAAAAGATGTAAAGAGAAACGAAAAAAAGAAGCCAATGTCAGCCGATGACCTCGATAGATCATTAGACGCTTACATGATGAAGGATCCAAAGACAGCACAAGCCAAATTGGATGCAGAGTTATCTACTTATATGAGTGAAGCTCCTATGGAAGAAGACGAGTAATGGCCAAGCAAAAAAAAAAAAAAAAAAAAAAAAAAAAAAAAAGAAAGGTCTCCTGTCTCTCTTGCTTTCTTTTAATGGAAAAACAATAATAATAAAAAAACCGCAGTACAGTGCCTCCAACGCCAATTGACGGTTTTTTGGATTATGAGACGGTTTCTCAAATCACAAAGGACGAGGTTTATAGTTTTAATCGACGCTTTTGAAAATCACAAAGGGTAGTTTTCGAAGCCTCCAAGAGTAGAAATCATCTCCCCAATATACGGTCTTCAAATTCTCAATTGGCAGTATCTAGGCGTTGTTTGTTTGCTTTCTGAACCAAAACATATTGGAGTAAAAAGGATCATTACGCGAGCACTTCTGGAAGTTGTCAATTGAATGTATTGTTGTACCTGTAAAAGTAATGTGTTAGATATAACCGCAAGATTTGACTATTCTCAATCAGATGATAAAGGGATGTAGATTAAGTGTAAGGTGACAAAGAGATCTAAGTATTTTCTTAGCTATTGAAGTAATGACTATGATGTGTCACTTGGATAGAAATAGACTTCAGGCTACCGCCTTGTCATGAATAAAGCATCCATACACGAGCCTGTTGTTATAAAAAAAAAAACTCATTGAGAGCAGAGGTTATAAGTGTGTATGTCTACCACCCTCTATTCTTCCCTTTTAAATCCAATTGAGGAATTTTGGTCAAAGGTTAAAGCTGGTATTAAAAGGCATCATTTCCACCTCGCATTATGAAATCTGCCCTCCAAAGTCGCTCTTAATGGTTTTCATGGCTGACTTAGTGATGAATTTGTAATAAAAGGCAGGTCCGAATCAAAGTTATTGATTCATTCTTTCAAATGTACATGATTGGTAATCGATTGGCTTGGGTTACACGGTGGACTGCGACAGATATGAATTACCTTGAAAAAACTGCATTTCTGTAGATGAATCTGCCTTTAATAACAACGTACGGTCTTCAGATGGTTGGTCTGAGAAAGGAAAGCCAGATATTGTAACCACTCCCTCTACAAGACCAGTATCTCATACAATACTAGGCGCCATTTTCGCTAAATTTGTTGTATCCATGGAGCTTCGAAACCCCCAAGAGGAATGGCCCAAACGCATCAAAATTGATTTCTTCAATCGCAAAAGAAAAAGCACACCACCTAGTAAAAAAAAAAGAAAAAAGAAAAAAGAAAAAAGAAAAAAGAAAAAAAAAAAGGGGGGGGAGGGGGAGCCTACATGGCTCTCGTTATTTAATTTTGATAGTTTTGGAACTTATATATGCTATCAATTAGCCAACACAAAATACAGAACATATCAACGCTGAATAACCGAGAAGAATAACGACTATCTAAAAAATTGTCAATATCTATTACTTGGAGTAAATTCATATTTTCTTCATTAGCTTCTGTATTCATCTTCTATTTGTCTTGCTACATATATATTAATTTTGTTATATATGACCGATCCACCAACAACACAATAAAATTGATGTTGTATTCATGATCAACATAATCGAATATCTAATAGAATATCTAATAGAATATCTAATAGAATGATACTTAAAATTGCTTGCTTTAGCAAGGATTCCATAAACAATCGCCTTCTCAGTTATGTACTTTCATTCCAGATACAAAGTAACTATATTTCTTTCTGTCAATATGCATACATTTGAACTTGACAACGACTACTTTGTAAATATGGGATTTGTTATAACATCTAACATTACAGAACTTGATCATGACGGTCTTTACGCGATATACCAGGCTTTTCATCTTGAACATCCCTCTTTCTTGGTATAATTTTTTGCATTTGCAAATTTTCAAAAATCTTCATAGCTTGCTCCTTGTAGGCTATGTATTTTGGAAGTTTTGCAGAAGGTCCAATATACCTAATTTATTTCAACAGCGACTACGATCATCAGTATAACTTGCTGATTTAATTAAACTTGTTGATCCAACACGAGATCGAAGCAGAAATTATCCAATTCGATTTTAAAACATGTCAACGTAAATAAAACTTTTTGAACTTTATTGAAACAGACGATCACATCATTGATCGCTTATGGATTGGCTCTCAGAACATGCTTTTTTTTTTTTTTGTTATTTTTCTAAGAAATACGATTTTTTTTTAAGAATCATTTGTGGCCATTATATTACAACATTTATTCCGAAACAAAATTTTTTGATAAAGTATTTTCCTGCAAAATCTTACGGCACTTAACCTTACTCTTTGTCGCTGCTCAAAATTGTTCCATTGGATTAAGCTCAGGAGAATAAGTTAGAAAAAACATACATTTATATCCTCAATATTCGATATACTTCTTTTTGTTTTCATGTGTTTCACAACTTTTGAATAAAAACTCTATCATTTACACGACTTTGTCAAGTTGAGAGTAGTCAAAACACCAAACGCAGCATGAATGTGACTGTTCATGTTTATATTTCAACTCGAAATTATTTTTCTCTTGCTTTTTTTTTAAAAAAAAAAAACAATGTCTGCTAAATTACCACTCCAATCAAAAGCAGCAAGACCTAGATTTGAAAGAAAGGCTGCAGTGTTTGGAGATGATGATGATGTTGATGAAAACGTGACAGATGAATTGGTTGTTGGTCTCGAAGATAATCAGCTAAAAGAGTAAGTAAATGCGTGACGTCACAAACTCAAACTCACACCTTTCATTAGAGCCAAACCAAAGGCAAAGGCAGTTGCTAAGAGCATTGCCCCTTTAGCCAACAAAGATTGGCGTATGGCTGCACAACGCAAGCGAGATTTATTTATACCTACACAATCACAAACTACAGCCACAGAAACAAAGACAGAAGTGCTTGAACAAAATTCTAATTCGTTTGGTTTGCAAATTCAAGAAAAAAAAGTACACGTAGAACATGTTACGGAAACCATTGTTCAAGAAGAAGTTACTGAACAGGTAAAGAAAACACTAGAGGAAAGTGCAATAGAGGCAATTATAAAAGGTAAAAGGAGAATTTTTTTTTTTTTTTTGGAAAGGATCTATTCTAAAATTTATTTAGAATCAAGAGGAGAAGATGAGGAGAACGATGATGGACCAGTAAAAGTAATCCCCGCCAATGAAACCTTATCGTTTAGAGATGATGTAGAAAATAGACCTGATGAAATGACTGTTGATGATTATGAAAGTATGCCAGTAGATGAGTTTGGGGCAGCACTTTTGCGTGGATTGGGATGGAATGAAGGTGAAGGAATTGGAAAAAATCGAAAACATGCAGCGTAAGAGAGCAATTTTTTTTTTCAAAAAAAATACGCATTTTCTTAGTAACATGTATATTAAAATATAGTCCACCGCCACCAACACCAGTGAAACAAAGAGAAGCATTGCTTGGACTGGGAGCGAAACCTGAAGATATAGAGAAGGACGCGAAATCAAAATACAAAAACAAAAGAGAAGCGTATCAATACAAAGAGTCAAGTCTATTCAAGAAGATTTCGAAAAGAAAATACGAGGATGAATACAGCGAAAAACACAATAGTCGAAGCAGCAGTAAAGGCAGTAGAGATGATAAATATAGCAGTAGAGATAGTAGCAGAGATAGTAATAGAAGCAGTAGCCGCAGAAAGTATGATGACAGATACGACGACAGATACGACGACAAATACAGCAGCAGAGATAGTAGTAAAAGCAGTAGCCGAAGAAAGTATGATGACAGATATGATGACAAGTATGATGAAAAATCCAGCAGCAGAGGCAGTAGTAGTCGAAGAAAGTATGATGATAAATATAGTAGCAGAGATAGTAGTCGGAGCACTAGTAGCAAGAAAAGATATGACGATTGATCCAAAAATAAAGCATATCGATTTGTTCCCTCAATCTCACATGTTTAGGATACAAGATGTACAAAAAGGAAATCGGACAAAAAAAGGGATCAGTCCCTATGTTCCGTGTTATCATCGGAAGGAGGAAAATAAAATTATTATTCTGTGGGACAAAAAAAGATGTACAAAAAATGGTTAAATGATCTTTATGCACCGAATGAATGAAAGAGAAAAAGAGAAAGAGAGAGAAATTAAACTCTGTCTCTATAACTTCGTACAAATGAGTTTCCTACACCACCAATACCAAAGGCAGGACCAATACGGCCAATTCTAGCTAAAGCACTCTTGAAGTATTCTTTTCGCAATAAATGTGCTCTCATGCTTGCTGTTGCTTGAGGTCGATTGAACAAATCCAAAGCAAACAGATGAATAGGTGTACTGATAAATTGAGCAGCAGCAGGACTCACGAGTTGTGAGGTCACATTGGCTGTTTTTGGATGATTGATGATGGAATGTTGTTGGAGTTTTTCTGCGAGCCAAATGGGAGCATTAAAACTGGCAGCGATGGTCAGCGCGTCTCTGGCAGCAAATAAAAAGTAACTCAGTTTGGGTAGCCGTGCTTGCTTGCTGGCTGTACCAAATAACTGTGCAAAAGCGCGATCTTTGTATATACTCAGTAGCATATTTACAGCAGAAGTACTAAGGAATTTGTAAACGGATTTTTGTGAGGGATCGATAGAGTGTTGTTCACAGGTTGTTTCAATTAGATTGGCAGTGGTATAAGTTGAGAAATAAACTGTAAGTACAAGTCGGAATTGAGGTGAAGTAGCGAAATGGAAGGGGTTTGACAGAAAGTGTCTAAATCCATATTTGATTCCTTCTTTCAATGGTCTTTTTCCGTTCAGATTTTCAATAATTGATCTATTTTTTTTTTTTTTTTTTTTTTTTTTTTTTATTAGTGCATATAAAAAAAAAATCAAAAATTTACCTGTCAACAATAGCAATAAAAGGTGCGACCATAGCCGAAGAAGAGGCAGCGGCAATAAAGTCTACACCATAGAGCTTAAACAGTTTATCCTTTGAATATAATAAAGGGATGTTTGGAGCTGATAGGCTTATTTCAGACATGTGTATCGATTCAACTACTAAAGAAAGAAGTATTTATATATTGCAAGAAAGAAAAAAGATCTTTAAAGGGAAAAAATTTATTGAAACACAGTTTCCAATGAGTGCAATTATGACTCTTACTTGCTCTTGAGTGGCGAATAAAAAAAAAATACCCTTTTGTCCGCAATAGTTAACTGGTTTAGTTTATAGTCTTTTTCACACACATTTTTATTTTATTTGCCTATCTGTGTATGTTTCACCCTATTTTTCTCCTATCCTTTCCGTAGAAAATTGGGGCATTTTTTAGAGGCGCATGATATTCTTTTTTTTTTATTTGGAAGGAGAGCGTGATACAGTGCGTCCACTCTCAATTGGACATCTTTTTGAAAAAAATGGTCGGATTTTAAAATTCAATTGCCCATTTTTTTGAGGCTCATTTGATCTTGAATTTGAACTTCAGTTGGCCAGTGTTTTGAATTCCAATTGGTCACTTTTTTGAACTTCAATTGGTCACTTTTTAGAAACTGGGTTGGTCAATTTTTGAAATTTATTTTATTATTTCTTTTATATAGGCACCTTATTGCGACAGTTATCAAACTGATTGACTGAATGCTGGACAAACCCTCTAATGTGTTGAACTGGAATAGCTTCAGCAGCTTCAGTGATACGTGAAGTAAGAGTTTCTAAATCACT
>JNDS01005347.1:0-11202 GCA_000697035.1 Rhizopus stolonifer B9770
TTTACCTTTGTAAAAAAAAAAAAAAAAAAAATAAAGAAAAAGAAATGCAAAGTAAGGCACACGAACAAGTTGTTTTACAACTCTCTTTCTTTCTCTCTTATTCACGTGATGTCAGAATCTAGTCACTTCCATATCGGGGCTTTTTTTTTTTTGGAAAAAAAAAAAAAAAAGATTCTATGGAAAAATTTTAGAGCGTATCTTGAACCCTTTAATGCTATTTGGTTCTTGATGGTCTTTTTTTTAAGAAAAAGATTGACGTGTCGCAAACGTTATGCTTCATTCCGTTTGTAACACCTGGGTTTCTATTGTTGAAGTTTCACGAAAAAGCGCGATTATTTCCAAAGTTTTTAATTGAATAATTGATGATTATAACAAAAAAAAAAAAAAACAGTGAGTCTTTATTATTATTATTATTAGGTAACTAATACTTTATTCACTTTAGTAAAAGCTATAAAGAACAATCTCAGCGAAAACTAATGTGACCAGAAAAGGCGATCGTAAAGTTTTTTTTTTTTTTTTTTTTTTTTTAGATACAGATAATTTAGCGTTAAATGGCACGCCCTTATGAGCTCGCACTTTAAGAGGTGTTTAAAAAAAAAAATAGTAAAGCCACAACGGAAGTAGCACTTATTAATTTGAAACGATCTCAAGTTGCTAGATTCGAAACATGTACAATCAAGTGGATGCCGCCTAATTTTATGTTGGCATTAACTTGAAACTAGGAATTAAAATATTAATTTCGCTATTAAATGTCATTATCTTATTATTCTTTTGCATATAAAATAAAACTTTATTGAGACCGGTTATCCAACTTTTTGTATTACTGGTACATAAGTTAATGTAATATTCATTTATTACAACTTTTCTTTTTCTATTTGTACAAAAAAAAAAAAAAAAAAAAAAAAAGTCTCACACTTTAAGATTCGAGCCTTATCTATTGTAGCTCCTGAAAAATCAATTGACGAAGTTTTAGAGAGCTTCCTAGAGAAGTATGGGGTGATTTGGATTGCGGGAAAGCGTTATGTTTACAAAGAAAAAACTAACAACAACAACAACGAATAAGAATTCATTGTTAGAAAACGAAAGAGAACTGTACTTCATATATGGTACAAAACATTTTTATGTCATCGTTCAGATGACAAAGCAAAGAACATATCAGGTACACCTGGTGGAACGTCTGGACAGATCAGACCTACATAAAAAAACATAAAAAAAAAAACGAATGTCCAGCAACAATGAGAGTCACTTGCTATAAAGGCGACCCAACAAACGTAATATTTACTTTTGAAGGATCTCATAACCATGATATCGGCTCTTTGTCAGATTTTTCTTTCCTTCCTGCGTCTCAAAGTACGAAGACTTTTATTTTACAACAACTAAAGGGGTTACGTTTGTAGGGATGTGCATCTCGCCATTCAAAGACAACTCACAGTCTATGTTCAACAAAACTTTCGGGTCAATGTCAACGGTGCAGTTACCAGTAAAATTATGCACAGGGATCAGATATATTAGACCCAAGCGATATTTATAATCAATATAAAACTATTCAAGAAAAATCTTATAGATATGCAATGGATCAAAAAGAATCTATCAAATTATGGTTACAAGAGTTACAAAATGGCCAATATTTGACCTTCATTGGCGATCTCTTTGATATCTACTTTACTTTTGGCTTTTTTTTCACCATGGCAACAAAACATATTGATTCAGTCTCCATAATTATGTTTGGATGCAATCCATAAAACGACCAATATTGAGAAATGCTTACTTTATACTGTTGTTGTCCGTCATCCCAAGACTGGTACAGGTTGCCCGGTTGCTTTTGCTTTACAACGGATCATTCTGTTAATCCCCTGATCTAGTTTCTCTCTCTTTTTTTTTTTTTAAAGAATAATGGTCGTACCTGTCGTGTTTGCACATTATCTACACTTTATTATAATCAGTCTCAGTACCAGCCACGTCAGACTAAGCGATTTACAGTCAGACTATATAATTCAGGGTCTATTTGTTTAACAGTTCTTCTCCTTATTTTTAAAATAAAATAATAATCGTTAGCTATTAACCTTGACTATTTCACTATATAAGTATCCATAAACACCACATTTTTTTTTAAAAAAAAAAAATAAGCAAAACGAAAACTATTATAAACATGATTCCTACTACCCGCAACACACGCAACACTCTCAATCGTGGAAACCAAGCCGCCCGTAATTCAATCTCTTCTGCCTCATCTTTGTCATCAGCCACTGATGGGTCTCGTGCCTCGAGCCCTGCTCGTTCACCCTCTCCTCACCCTCATTCACCAGTCGCCCCAGGCCTCAACAAGTTCTCAGACTGCCCTGATTCCCCTTCTTACGTGGATATGGTCACCGGTTCTGGCTCATCTTCTCCTGTTCAAGCTCTAGCAAGGAATCTAAAAAAAAAAAAAAAAAGAAAAAAAAATTGTGCCAAAAGTCAACGCACCATATTTGCTAGAAACTTCACGTGAATTTTGGGCTCAGGAGGCAAACTTTATTTCTTTGAAATTCATTGAAAATCATATCAAAGTGGACATGAATCAGCTTGTGGTACCTGCCTACTTTACCACCTGTCAATCTCCAAGCTTAGGTTCATTAGAATATGCTGGTGATTCAACCATACGCTTTTTATACACAATTTGCAAGGCTAACATGAAGAAAAAGGGAGATAGTAAAATAATTAAAATCATCGACCAAAGCACAGAACAAATAAAAAAGAAAAGAAAAAAAAATATACTACAGAAGACTTTAAATTCATTGAAAGCAATTCTGAACCAGGCAAATCCAAAAAGTGGGAGGGGGAATCTTTAATGAAGGACAAGCCAAAGGATTCTTTGCTTCTTATACATTATCAAATTCCCTCAAAAGTTCATACCATCATGCTAAAAATCGTGAAAAAAATTAAAGAATAATGTGTAACTTTATTTCCAAATAAAGATTTTACATTACAGTTTTTTTTTTTTTTTTTTTTTTATTGAATTCTCTACAACCAAATTAATGGTTTGATTTCCTACATTAAAAGAGGGGAACATCTTGTCTGGATGGGACAAAAAACTGAAATAGCGCATGAAAAGCATTCATAGGTTGATCATTGAGAGGTGTGATATCCAAATCAGAAAGAAACATCAGATTTGACCTTTATCAAATGCGAATTTAGTTCTTTGTTAGCAACAATCAACACAATTGGCAAAGAATTGAATTTTTCGTAAATAAATGTACAGTGAATTAAGAAATAAAACGAAAGATTTCTTTCTCCGGATTGCACAAGGTCATGCTGTCATATCCAAAGAATTGTTCACGACGATCATTTTTTCTCATTATTTTCCAACAAAAAAATAAAAATGCCTCAATTATCCAATGAAGATAAAACTAGAATTATTGATCACTTTGAACTTGACCAGAGTCAAAAAGGATATCGCCCTTAAGTTTAATACTTTGGCTAGGACTGTAAGCAAAATTATCAAGCATTACAAGAACGAGGGTACCGTTGAAAGGAAGGAAGGCACTGGAAGGCCCTCCTCCCATTTTTTTTTTTTTTTTACCAACAGAACAAGAAGACTCTTACGAAAAATCGAAAAGTCTAACAGAGGAATTACACGCGCCAAAATTCAGAAAAAATTGCCGATGAAAGTAAGCAAATGGCTCATCTCCCTTGAGCTTCATAACATGAGAACGCACAAGCGATCAAGCAGCAAGAAAGCCATTTATTAATGAGAAACATCGAAAAGCAAGACTTAAATTTGCTAAAGAGCACAGGAATTGGTCTTTGGAACAGTGGCATAAGGTCATTTGGACCGATGAATCTAGTGTGGAGATTGGGAAAAGATGTAGACCGACATGAAGTATGGAGGGAATCCTTCGAAAAGTATATCAGGTCCTGCCTAAAGGCAACATACAAAAGCGGAAGAAAATCCTGTTATGGTCTGAGGAGGGGGGGGGGGCGGAATAGCGTACGGAAGGAAATCACCTCTTGCCATTATATCAAAAGGAAAGAAGAAGAGTGTGGACTTTGTCGAACGGGTATGCAATCCGGTATTGCTCGACTTTTACAACAGCGTCGAGGGTGCTATTCTGATGGAAGACAACGCACCCATTCACACGACAGCAGCAGCAGCAAAAGAATGGAGATTTGATCACGGCATTGTGAAATTACAATGGCCTGCGCAATCTCCAGATCTCAACCCGATTGAAAATCTATGGGTGCAAATGAAACGCCAATTTTTTTTTTTCGAGATTGGTACGAAGGTTGTTCTCATAATTCAAACATAGCAATGCTACAGCTGGCGTGGAGACAAATTAGTATTGAAAAAAAATTAACAAGCTTATTGATTCCATGCCAAGATGAATGCAACTAGTATTAAAGCTAATGGAAACGCCATTAAATATTAATTAAAAAAAATAAAAAAAAAACAACTGTTATGTCTTCCCGTGTTGATATTCTAAGAATCTATACTTAATTCTGTTTATTCCTAAGTTTTGACGCTACTTTCACTAGTAAAAAAGGGTTTTTAAACGAAATCATCATAAGGACCTATTAGAAATAAATGGCGGAGAAAGAAATTTTCGTTTTATTTCTTAACTCACTGTACATTTAATTATTGTTCTACAACTAATGTGACCACTAATTTTTTTTTTTTGGAATATTTAGTGCTCAAGTATTCATGTGACTTAATATTACATGAAAGGCTTAGTTAAAGAAAAATATGGTAATTTTACCATAAAGAACAAATTGGATAAATAATAAATAAAAAAGCAAGTCTTAGTTTGTTTTTACAACACTTTTTTTTTTTTTGTGAGACAAACACTTGTAATTTAATCTGGTCTAATGATAAATATTTTAACAGACTCCCTTTTTTGTGTGTGTGTGTGTGTAAATAGTTCATTTATACTAAAAGAAAACTCTCCCATTTAAAACAATCTCTCCTAAATAAATGTCAAGTGTTGCAATAAAAGGTTAAATTTTTTGCTCCCCTTCCCCCCCCCCCCTTCTATTTTGTCTTTAAAAGGTGAAATAGAAAAGATCATGCAGTATTATGAATAATTTAATGCACAGGTGAATTGACTTTTATAGGGGCATCGTCGAAGCTTAAAGAATATTTTTTTTTTGGGGGAGGGGACATACATTCCGTTTCAATAAGAAAAGGGTCTAGTTTTATTACTATTTTTCTACGATTTATACAATATGTTTAAGAAGGAAAGGTTTGGGAGGAGATTTTATATAAGCATAAAGAGATAGAGATGCCATAGAATTATAAGGTATATAATTAGTGTGTTGTTTAGAGCCGTAATAGTGTTTGTAATGCTTTTAATTGACGCTGATCTTCAGATGAAGGAATTCTTTCCCAGTTTATATCTTGAGCATGCGGTAAAGGTAAAAGATTTGATTTGAAAGTAAGCGTAGGTTGATATTGAAGGAGAGGAGAAGATGTTTCAATCATGATATCATCATTGTTGTATGTACTTGGTGAAGAGGAAAGTGAAGGGGGTGAGATGGGGAAATCGATAGAGCTATCGATTGAATATTGACGAGATAAAACGGGAGTGGAGAGAGACATTTTCATGTTGTGAATAGTTGCTGAATGACCACCGCTTGTATCAAGAGGATTTAATTCGGGGTAGAGACCTTTTTGTACGGTGATGGAGGATAATAGTGGATCAGCTGAAGGTTGCTTCAAGTGACCGGTTAATATATCTGATTTTGAGTAATAGGAGATGAGGTGTAATTTTTGGTTATTGGCTGTACAGATAGAAAAACTTTGTTTGATGAGTCCGCTTGCTTTGTAAGAACATGATAATGCTTGTTTGTGTGTTGAGAGTGATAATCGACGTGGTCTTCTCTTTGTATCCAATTCACGGTAAGTTAAAAAACTTCCTAACACACGACTAGGTGACCAAGTTCTTCCATCTGTCCATCGTCGCATACCGGCTTCTCTTTCATCCCATGCAAAAACTGAACCAGATTTAATTTGCATTCTTTCTTTGGATGATAATCTTCTCTTTACTTGAGAAAGTTTGGATTTTCTGCAAGCTTCAAATATAATTAAAGCATCTTGGGGTGTTTTTATATAACCAAAGTAAGTTTCCATAATAAATAATAATAATAATAAAAAGAAAAAATTTATAAAAAAAAAAAAAAAAAAAAAAAAAAAAAAAAAAAAAAAAGTGGGTTATTTATAAAGAAGGCAAGTTTTTTAAACTTTTTTTTTTTTTCCATGATCAGCAAATTATGTCATAAACGCGCGAAAAATAATGTTTCATGCAAAATAAAAGTGGGAGATAAAATATTGTGCATTCTTGGAGGTGAGAGAAGTTGCACAATGTGCGCCCGATCGGGAAATATCTCGATTTTTGACCCTTGATGTCATTACACACAGTTAAAAGTTCTGGGCCATTTTGTACTCAAAAGAAAATGATTACAGTGTGTTCAATCTGGTCACTTTCTAATCATTTTCCACTTTTTTTTTTTGAATTAATGCAATCATAGTCATGATCAACAAACAACAACTTTTGTTTTTTTTTAAAAAAAAAAAAAAGAAAAAAAAAGAAGAAAAAAAAAGAAGAAAAAAAAAAAACACACAATTAAAGATAAACATGTTCCGCTTGAATCACCTTATTCAACTTGTAAACTATCGTAACCATACAACTGTTTTTTAACACTAATATTGTATATAGAACCAAATGGCTAAACAGGTTTCTAAAAATTGAACCCCCATTTTTTTTTAAAAAAAAAGTCTAATTGAGGGAGGACAGACTGTAAATAAAGCTATCATTGTTAAAAAAATTTTTTTTTTTTTTTTTTTTTTTGTGCCGTAATTCGGAGTTAGGCCTTGAAACATCGTTTAAGATTAAGGTTTTTCTCTCCTTTATCTTTGGCGGTAAGATAACAAAAAAAAAAAAAAAGGAGAGGAGGGGAATTGAAGAGTCTTTGCTCCTTAAGTTTGAAGAAGATTTATTAAAAAGAGAGTTCATAGAAAAAAATAGATGTTTTTTCCGTCCTGTTGGTTCTTTGTCCGATTGTTAATAGAAGGAATGTTTTTATTTTCGTTTCTTCTGGGTTAGACTGATATATGGAATCCTATTTCTTGTTAAATACTTGATATCCACATCCATTTTTCTTCTCTTTAGCATCTCATATCCTGTGGCTACAAAAAAGTAATGTAGACTGACACACATCTATTTTGAATGAGTATAATAAATCAGACTGGTAATAATAACAAACCAAAATATGCCACCAAGCATGAAACTGAGGGTTAGGGATCGCTTGATAAACAAGGCAAAGATTTTTATCGAACAACCAAATCAAGATCGCAGTAATTAAATAATAAACTCCTGTATGGAACGTTTTTCGGACTTGTGGACTATCCACTGCCCTATACATACACCATACAAACCAAAAGCAACTCCACATTACTAGTCCAAACCTATGTTTTTTTTTTTTTTTTTTTTTTTAAAATAATTTTTTTTTTTTTTTTTTTTGCCCTTCACTTACGATGCTTGAAATAGATAAAATTGATAACTACCATTTGAACGACTGGTTAAATAAGTAGCCAATATACAATAACCTGTCATTACAATAGCTGACATCAGTTCAGGATAGCCATTCTCTTGTAATAATAACCATAAAAGATAACATGCAGTCCATATCATTGGAACCTTTAAATGATTAAGTACCCCTTGCCTTTGTTTTTCATACCTCGTCCCACATTTGGTATTCAAACTGTAATGTGCCGTGAAATAATATACTAAATAGTCAATAGTAAATACTCCTGTCCATTAAAGACATACTACCTTCCAATGCCCACAATGATGATGAAAATGTAACCCATTGATAATTTCCAGCCTAATGATTTCCAGTGTAATTGTGTACCCATTAAACCTAATATAACCATAGCAAAACTCTAAATAATAAACAACCGTTCCTTTATTTTAGACCAAATATTTACTGAAATCGTATTCCAAAATTCTGCAATGTACCAAGAATATTGATAATTTTCCTCACACCTGTATCAGGAGTTATATGATACCATCAATATGAGATCATTTCAAATTTTAATTTTTTCTTCTTATAGAGTCTCCTATAAATAAACTATACCAATCAACTGAGCTTGTAACAGGTCCCCAATATCCTTCATGTACCATTTTTCTTTTTTTTTCAGGTTTTTTTTAACAAAAAAAACCTGAAGAAAAATAGAAGAAAAAAAAAAAGGTTATCATGCTGTCATCAAACTAACTCCGACCCCTCCCCCAAATACTTTAATGACAAAATTATTTTCTAAACTTTAGTAATACTTTAAATGATGCTTCAATTTCTTAATGACCAAAGAAACTAATTTTAGACGCGACTTTTGAAATATAAAAACATTCCCTCCCCGGCCGGATAAACGTTCATGTAAAACAAAATAAAGTTTTTTCTGCAACAAAAGATGTAAAGATACTCTTCCCCCCCCCCAACTCCTTTTTATTTAGTTCTCTCTTTTTTTTTTCTTCTCAATTAGATAAACAAGTCTTTTTTTTTTATTATTTTTTTCTGCGTGTTGGAGATAAAAGTAAATACCTGGTGTCTTTTTTTTTTTTAAAAAAAAAAAAGGGTGATTCACATATGTCTGCAGCTGGTTTAATGAACAAAAGAACGCATAAACACACTATAAAAAATACAAAGTTACAATTCTCTTTTTGTGTAAATTATTACACAAAAGAAAATAGGGAAATTTTAAGCCAAGTAGCGCGACCGAAAAAAAAAAAAAAAAAAAAAAAAAAAAAAAAAAAAAAAAAACTAGTAATATGTGTTTAAATAAATACGCGATAAAAGTAGCATGATTCACGAAATAATAACTAAACTATCTATCAAGTAATGAAATGTTAAGGAATTCAAACATATGAATGATATAGTGCCCAATTGATTACAAGGTATAACCAGAGGGAGGGATACACAACTTGTACATGAATTGTTCTTGTGTTTGTCATCCAAATATTATAGAAGAAGAAGAAAAATATCAAGGCAAAAATGTATACAGTTTATACAACATTGACAATATTCTTGATAAATAGAACTTATATAGCCTTAATCTTATCATTCATTAATCAAATACCGTGATTTCTATGCCAAATAACATGGTTATACATCTACTTTTACGCCCTTTACACACGCAGGAAAGATACTAAATCCCTTTTAGATCATCATGACATATTTAAAATTGTGCCGCACTGAGCCAAATTAAGGGGTATCATCCAATAGTTAGGTAAACTAAAGGAATATAGTACTATTAAAAAAAAAAAAAAAATTAAGAGACATCAACTTTATTATTAAAAATGATTCATAAAAACCTTATTTTATTCTTACTTTTTCATCTGCTTTATTATGTCATACACACATTCATTAAAGTTACAGCATTTTTCATAGCTTGTAGAACAAATAGCAGAAGCACGGATTTTTTTTATGTACTTGTAGTATTCTCCCCTTTCCTCCTTTTTGTTTTCCTGCCATTAGAGAGGTATGTACTTGTACTGACAGAAAAAAAAAATAGAAGGAACTCCCCCCCCCTATTAGTGCTCCGTATTACAAAACTGATATCTGTCGTACTTGGAGAAGGAGCAATAATAAACGCCTGATTATATTTGAATTTCCTCTGATTGAAGAGGAGAGGTACTGCAAGCTTACATCTTTTATATATATATATATATATGTTTATTTTAGACATATACATATTTTAACTTGTTAAAATGTAGGTCATGCATATAGTTTGACGCTTAACTATCAATGACCCACAAACACTTATAAGGAGATCCGTTCCACAGTTTTGGATACTTTTCTATTTTTTTCTAACGCGTACGGTGCGTGTAACTTTGAATAATCCAAACTTTCGGAGTTGGTTTGAAATTTTCGGCCTTGAACGACCCCCCAAAAAAAAAAAAAAACACCATTTCTTAGTAATCCTTTTACACCAAAAAAAAAAGAAAAAATGGCATAAGCTGCTTATTGTCTTATATCCTTTATATGAGGATAAAGATATTACTAATATTTTATTCTCTTGGCCAATGATAGAAAACAGATTATTTGGTTATCCTTGAAGAAATTAAAGTGTTTTTACATGAATTCATGGATCAACCACTTTCAAAAGCTTAACACATCGTTCTTTTGTTTTATTTCACTTTTTTTTTTTTTTTGGTGATATTCTAAAAAAAAAAAGCTTTCTGCTTGAAGCCGTGATGCTGACGAGTTAAAATAAATACATAGTAAAAATCCACAATAACAATCCGGCATATTTATTGATTCATTAGTACCTATCAGTAAAGTTATAGTGATTTAAGAAACATGCCTCATAATACTACAAGTATCAAACTCTAGGTACTCTTAAATACAATGTATTACTTGTAGTGATATCAGGATAAAGTATTACACCATTCTAAGTTATATGCATCATGAGCCTTGTTTTTTTTTTCTGTACTACTTTCCAGCTCTTCCAATCGACCATTAGACAAGTTGACAATACAACCGTTGAAAAAAGTTAGCTCTGTAATACTCACATACTTTAGTTAAAAAACAATAAGGATGAATTTAGCTATCTCATGTGTTCTTATGCATTATTCCATTTCCTTAAGAAAATAATAATAAAAAAAAAGCGAAAGGAAAAAAAAAGCCAGGCTTTACTCTAGAAACTATTTCCGACTCAACTATGAGCTCTTCTCTTCCTTTTTATCTTCCTTTTTCTCTTCCTTTTTCTCTTCTTTTTTATCTTCTTTTTTCTCTTCCTTTTTCTCTTCCTTTTTCTCTTCCTTTTCTACTTCCTTTGTTTCATTTACAGTGTGGTTTTCTGTTTTAGGAGATGACGGTGAAGATAAACAAGGTGAACTAGGTGTAGACACAGCCGTGCTTTCTGTAATGGCATCATACCATTCTTGCTGAGTCTTGCCATTCAAAATGGCAACGATCATCACGGACATGTTATCATAACCGAGACCATTGCTTGTCTGTTCATCTGCAACACAATGATCCATCATGTCTTCACAGATTTCTTCCAGTCTCTTTCCAATCTTGACGCCCTTGTGTACAAATTCAACTACTTCTTGGTTCGACATACAATCCCAAATACCTATTCTTGGTTATATTGATGCGTTTCAACTGGTGTATTTTTTTTTTTTTTTTTTTTTTTTTTTTTTTTTTTTTTTTTTTTCTTTTTTTTTCTCT
>JNDS01005348.1:0-43707 GCA_000697035.1 Rhizopus stolonifer B9770
AAAAAAAAAAAAAAAAAAAGCAAATGTTTAATGTTGTATAACTAAAAAAACTATTGTAGTCTGTTCAAAAAATAACAATACTAATATCATGATGGATTGTATCCATGCTGGAGCAAAGGATTATTTAACAAAACCATTTCATCTAGATACCATAAAAACCTTGTTCCTGGTAAAAAAAAAAAAAAAAAAAAAACAGCACACAGATACACATACCAATCAATTCTTTTTAAAGAAAACGCATCAAAGTCAACCTTGTTTAAAGGTACACCATAGTCCGTTACATCAACGTATTAAAGAAATGACTTTTTACAAGTAAAAAAAAAAAAAAAAAAAAAAAAAAATTAGGGAGGGGATAAATACTAACCAGTGTATGTAGTGTACCCAAAATGATAACAAGTATGTACACCCATTCTCAATCCACTATAAAATATACAGCAGTTTCAGAGTAAGTAAATGATCCTTTCTCTCTTATTTTCTCTCTTATTCTCTCTCTCTCTCTCTCTCTCTGTCACTCATTTTCTGATTATTATATGTATAGACAACGAACTTTGGAACTTCAATCAAAGCTGTGCAGCTGGAATTTTAGTCCATTTGAATCAAGCGAACAGGATTTGATTGAGTGTGTTTATATCATATTTGACCAAATGTTATCATTGCCTGAGCTATACCATCTTTCTTCTCTCAGACAAAGTAAGAATACAAGGTGTTGAAAAAAAGCATCAACTGATCCATTTATAGATCAACTTTATGATTTTATTGTTGATTTGTCTGGAGTCTATCATGACGACAACCCCTATCACAATTTCGCTCACGCTGTTGATGTACTACAATGCTTATTTTACATGTTGTGCGAGTTGGGCGTATTACCTTTTACAAACAAGACATCCAATCAAAAGAAACCTCAAGACCTGTTATCACCAACTGATATCTTTGCTTTGCTCATTGCTGCCATAGGTCATGATGCTGCTCACCCGGGTGTCAATAATGCATTTCTGGTAATTTTTTTATTTTTTATTTTTTATGTTTATGAATTAAGCTAACGATTCTTTAGATCAATACATCCAACCCATTGGCTACACTTTACAACGATCGTTCTATATTAGAGAACCTACACTCTGTCACTTTATTTCAACTCTTAAATAAGCATGGCATAGATAAACTTCTCGGAGATCCTTTGGGTGAGTAACATAAGATAGGCTTTTAGTATAACCGAACCATTGAACTTTTTTTTTTTTTTTTTTTTTTTCTTGGGGGGGGGACGTATAGATTTTAGAAAGATTGTGATTTCAAGTATCTTGGCTACTGATATGGCATTTCATGCTGAATATGTTGAAAAGATAAAGGCACAAGCCAAGAGGTTAGAATCAGTGGATATAAACACCCTAGATTTTGCCACGCGAGAAAAGGAGCGCCTCTTGTTGTGTAGTGCACTTGTCAAATGTGCTGATATCAGCAACGTGGCAAGAGATTTTCGATTCAGTCAACAGTGGGCTAAACTTTTAGTGCAAGAATTTACGACACAAGGTGACCTAGAAAGAGAGTTAGGATTGCCTGTATTACCAATGAATGATAGTGGCAAGATTATTCTGGAAGATTTCCAGATTGGATTTATAAAGTTTGTCGCTTTGGATTTATTTCAAATTGTCTGTCAAGTAATGGGTGAAATTTCGTTTGCAGTAGATCAACTCAAGATCAACTTGGAACGTTGGGAAGAAATAAAAGAAGATGATGCAGCGATGGTTTATGTCACAGAAAAAAGTAAGTCCAATAATAATAATAATAATAATTATAAATTGTTATTAATAATAACAAAAAAAAAAAAAAAAAAAAAAAAAAAAAAAAAAAAATAGGAATCAAAAGGTCTCTTAGTATAGATGATAGTTATTCGTCTACAAAAAGGATTTCTTTAGACAAGTACAATATAAATATGCCTTTGATTGCCATGACAACCTATAGCCATGTAAATACCAAAGAAGATCAAGAAAAGGATCCTGCTAATTGTCACTGCTCTATACAGTAGTGTACATTTATTTTTAAACTTTTGTATATTTTTATTGTATTTTACACAAGCCTCTCTCCTTATTTATTAAAGAAACCATTTATACATGTTCTGGTCATTTACTAAACAAATGGCGGAGAAAAAACAGGGAGGCATGTGGCGAAATGCATGATCCATCGTTTGCGGTTAAAAGGGCTGGTCTTGTACTAAAAATGTAGCACAATTTATGATCCTTGACCACTTTTGTAAACACATTATTCTACCTTTATTTTTTTGTCATACTTTCAAAAGCCTAGACAGATCAAAACGTGATGTTAGTAACTATTTCACTAACTGTTAGCTCAGCTGTATGAGTCACGTCGATGCATGCAAACCGTTTCTTCATTTTTTTTTTTTTTTTTTTTTTATCAGATGATTTTCAATCCAAACTACGTTCATTTTAGTGTTACTTTTGTAAGAGTCACACAAATCAAACATCTAATAACAACCGTTGTTCTATTTTATTTTTCTTGTCCAAAGATTCCATGTATGACAGAACATTAAATCATGCATTGATTTGCTCGTGTTCAAACTAATATTCGGTAAATGAATAAAAAAAAAAAAAAAAAAAAAAAAAAAAAAAAAAAAAAACTGATTTGCAAAGACACTTGTTTTTTTTTTACAGTGTCCGCTTCTCTTCTGTTTCGTAACTTGAAAAAGTTCAATTTACGAAAAGTGCCTTTTCAAATATATCATTGACTACAATACAAAAACTCTAGAAAGGTGTATGTATTCTTATAAAAAAAAAAAAGATATCAAACTTACTTTTAAGCGTGTCATATACTATTTAAACAAGCAGGAATAAGTTTTTTTTTTTATTAAAAAAAAAAGTATGTTTCAAATGGTACCTTACTCTGATAAATAATCGCGTTTGTAAACTTGTCTATTAATATTCTTCATGCCACACTCTGAGAAAAATTGTTGGCTTGTCATGTTTCTTTTCAGCAGTTTTAATGCATAGAATGTATACGATTAACGTATCTTTATATATAAAAAAAGATAGTATCTTTAGAGTTCTTGAGAAGATGCATCTAATTATCACATGTAAAGAAATTACCAGAATTTATGACAGCTACAAAAAGAATTCTCTAACCAACATACTCCAAATCCAAAGGCTTTTAAGCCATTCATTGAAATCAAGTTGGTGAAAGAGAAAAAGAAAAAGAAAAAAAGATTTTGATCAGAGAATTTATGCGATAGGCCTCACAACAAGTGTAACATTTCTCAAACAAGATTTGAAAACCAGTGCATGAGAATTCTGGTCTTTTGGTAGTCCGCCAAGCAAAAGTGAAAAGTATCAATGGTAAAAAAAAAAAAAAAAAAAGATCTGCAATCTGAAACTCTGGTATAATTTACCACTGCTTTTCTCTCTCTCTCTCTCTCTCTATAGACATTGTTACACTACTATTAGCTTAAAATTAGCTTATAAAAAAAATCTTTAAAATGTCAACGTAAATTGAAATGTGCCTAGCGCGGATTTAATTTCTGGTACTTTGAAAGCCGCAATTTGAGATTTATTATGTGTGTACAACTATTTTTGTGATCCTAAATAGGGTTAAATGACAGGTTTCTCATGTCATGTGTGTTTAGTAGTGAACGTCATTTGGCTTATTTATTTTCTCTTCTTTTATAGCCAACTTTGGAAATCATCCCTGGATCAGGCGAGAGAAGAAGAAAAAAAAAAAATTTTTTTTTTCTAATATTTTTCATGCTAAGATTACGATCCAAGTGCAGTGTAACCTGATACCTCCTTTCTGATCCCCCATTATAGTAAGCACTCGTGTTGATTGTTATCTTGTCGTATAAATAAATTCGTTTGAATCCTTTTTTTTTCTCTCTTTCTTTTATTAAATTTTTTTAAAAAAAAAAAAAAAAAAATGTCTGAATCTACTGTCCCCGCTACTACTACCCCTATCGAAGCTACAGTTAAGCCTGTCGTCGAGTCCACAGTTGAATCTACAGCCGAACCTACTACTACAGCTGTTAAATCCACAGATCAAGTTACAGTTGAACCTACAGCTGAGCCTACAGTTGAATCTACAGCCGAACCTACCACTACAGCTGCTGAACCTGCCGCTGAACCCGCCGCTGAACCCACTACTACAGCTGAGCCCACCGCTGAACCCGTGACAGAAACCACAGCTGAAGTAACACCCGAAGTCGCTCAAGAAGAGCCCAAGGCAGATGAAGAAGCTGCTCCTCCTGCAAAGTCCAGCCTCACCAAGCGTCGTACTATCTTTAACCCCTTCGGTAAGCCAAAGAAGGAATCAAAGGAAACCAAGGAAGTTAAAGAGATCAAAGAAGAAGAAGCTGAAGAATCAGACAAGAAGAAGAATGAAGAAGCCGAAAAGAAAAAGAACAAGGGATTTGGTGGTTTCTTTACAAAGACAAAGTCTCCCAAGTCTGGAGAAGTACCCACTGCTGAGACAGAACCTGTCTCTACCGAGTTACCTCAAATTGAACAACTTCAACCTATTGAAGCTGAAGCTGTGACTGATGCTGCTGCTGATGCTGCTGCTGATGTGAGTGAGCCCAAGGTGGAGGCTGACAAAGAAAAGGAAACTGTCAAGGAAACACCTAAAGAATCTGCTGAAGTCGAAGTCGTTGAACCTGAAGTTGAACAAATTCCTGCTGCCAACAAGCGTCAATCTTTCATTAGTAAAATCTTTGGTAAAAAGAAGCAAGATGAACCTAAAGAGCCTGCTGTGATTGAAGAGGAAGAGACTGAAGAAACTCCTGCTGTTGCTCCCGAGGTTGAAGTTTCAGGTAAAAAAAAAAAAAAAAAAAAAAAAAAAAAAAAGAGGCGTACAATGTATTTACGTACAAATCCAACTGATATACATGTATATTTTGTAGAACCTCAAGAAGAAGCCAAGGAAGAAAAGAAGGAAGAAAAGAAAGAAGAGGTGAAGGCTAAAGAAGTAAAAGAAGATGCCAAGGAAGAAAAGAAAGAACACAAAGAAGAATCTGCTCGTCCCTCTTCCCCCATCGGCCGTTTGACAGGTTTATTCAAGAAGAAGAAGTCCAAGACTCCCGCTGTTGCCACCGAAGCCCCTAAAGAAGAAGTAAAGGAAGAAGTAAAGGAAGAGGTCAAGGAAGAGGTCAAGGAAGAGGTCAAGGAAGAGGTCAAGGAAGAGGTCAAGGAAGAGGTCAAGGAAGAGGCCAAAGAAGAAGTGAAAGAAGAGGTCAAGGAAGAAGTTAAAGAAGAAGCAAAGGAAGAAGCCAAGGAAGAAGTCAAGGTTGCCGAAAGTACACCTGCTGTCGTTGCCTCTGCATAAATCAATACTCCTACAACCTAATCCTTTGTCACACTTGCATGAATACTAGCCTCACCTTATTTAAATCTTATAATTTTACTAGAAATGAAAATTAATATTTTACCAAAAAAAAAAAAAAAAAAATACAAACGATCCGTTCATTGAAATGACGTAAAGAAGATCTCTTTTTTTTCACCCCTTAATTTCGTTTTAATTGTTTATTTCTCGTTTCATCTTTTTTTTTCTTTTTCTTTTTTTTTTTTTTCTCGCATAAAAACATGTTGTCGGCTGCATCTGCTGAGGAATTACAAGAATCGACATTAGCAAGAGATGGGTTGTTGGAAGAAGTCAAACTGACTATTATTTCGCACCCTTATTTGGATGACACGATGAATAAAATAAGAAAGGAACATATTCCTTGGGATGTAATAATAATTCGTATACAATTTTGTATTGAAAAAAAGATTAGGAATACAAAGACATTGGTTTAATATCTGAAGATGAAATGGCAATGATAAAGTATGTTGAAAATAAATCCATACAAGAGTTAGTGCCCATTATGGCAGAAGTAAAAAAAAAAAAAAAAAAAAAAAAAAAAAAAAAAAAAAAACGCGATCGTTAGTATTGTTATACTCACTATATTTAGCACGGGCAATATTACGCTATATTGTATTTGGAATTGATGCAGAAATTGGCTCGAGTAGATGCACTTCAAAAAGTACTCGTGTTGATCCACGACATGTTGAACGGTAAGAATAGGTTCATAAGGTGATCTTATTCATTTGATGATAGAGCATGAGGAAAGAATTTACTTGTTTCACAAAGCAAAGAAAAATTGTTCTGAATTCCCCTTTACGCCGTTTTATAAAGTCTTGGGCATCAATGATGAGTTTATCGGTATTCAATCAAGTAAACTACTTACACTTCTCATATGGTAAGACTACACCCAATTTCAATTTTTTTTTTAAAACAATCTTAGTTCTACTCCTCATCGTGATATTGACATTGGTGAATTCTTTCGTTGGACTACATTCCAACTTCAAAGTCGTCAACAACATGTTGTCGATCTTCATATTCAAATACTCGATGCCTTATTTCATGTACCAGAATACAGAAGAGCTTTTTGGGAAACACCTCACGCTGTTGACTCGTAAGTTTATAATCCGCAGTGCTTATTGTTAAAATCTTCATAGTCTAGTCAATGTTTTGAAGGCAAACAAAAATTCAGGTCCACAAAAAATTTATGAATTGACTTTTGCTATCTGGCTCTTGACATTTGATGAAAAAGTAGCCAAACATCTAGACAAGTAATACAACACGTTACACCTACAACTTTTCTTTTTTTTTTTAAAAAAAAAAACTTCTTATTTAGAAAATGTAAGGTCATTTCCATCTTGGTGGATTATGCCAAGGCAAGTGTCAAGGAAAAAGTAATTCGTGTAATTATGGCTACATTCAAGGTAAAAAAAAAAGTGATTTCTTTTTTTTTTGGAGGGGGGGGGGGGGGGAACTAAACACACACTCACACATTCTAGAACTTGATTGAAAAAGCAACACAAGAAAACTTGTCGGCTATGTTGGTAGCAAAACTATTACCATTGACTGAGCATCTCTCTACTAGAAAATGGTCAGATCAAGAAATCACTGACGATGTAGAGTTTGTAAAGACTGCTTTAGAACAAAACTTTCAAAGTTTGGGTACATTTGAGATCTATGCATCAGAAGTCGAGACAGGTATGTTGCATTGGGAGAGTCCTTCTCATGAGTCGGAAAAGTTTTGGAAAAAAAATGCCAATCGTTTGAATGAAAAAGATCAATATTTGTTGAGGTAAGGCGATTTTATATAATTTTGAGCATGTGCATTCAACTGTTTTTTTTTTTTTTTTTTTTTTAAAAAAAAAAAGGTTATTGGCAAGACTTCTTAGTAGTTCAAGTGATCCTTCAGTTATTGCCATCGCTTGTCATGATGTAGGACAATATGTCAAATACAGTTCTGATAATAATACCAAAAGGTATAATACATTCCATCTTCCTAATTATTCACTTCTTTAATAGTTATTTGCAATCCATTGGTGCAAAGCAAAGAATTATGGAACTAATGACACATCCCGATGCTCAAGTGAAATATGAAGCACTTTGTGCTACTCAAAAATACTTTGCCATGACAGCATAACCTAAATGAAAATAAATTGAAAACAGGCACAAGACTTTGAACATTCCTAATTTTATGCGTTCACATATCTTCATAGTGCAGTCTTCTCATCACATATAACCAGTTAATTCAACACTACATTAAAAATTAGTCATTTTTTGATTACAAGTTGGCAGATATGCTGTGAAAAAAAAAAAGAGTTCATGTGACTGCTCGAACTAATGGTTAAAGATTTCGAGACGTCACTAAGCAAGGGGGTTTCCAAACTGCCACACAGACACAAACTTTTTTTTTTTTTTTTCATATTAATTGCACTGATTTCCGACATGAGCAAATCGCACGTTGAATCTCAAGTAAAGACACCTGTTTATCACGACCCCTGGGCCAAGCGTGAAGCCTGGCGTAAGCATCCCGTCTTTTCCAAATCATCCAACTTCAAGACCTTATTCCCCGGTCTTGGTATCGCCACTGTTGCTTTTGCTGCTTATTGTACTTATGAACACTTTTTCCTCAAGAAGGGTAACAATCATCACTAAGATTCAGCTTCAGTAACAACCCCTCCAAAAAAAAAAAAACGGCTTTTGATGTAAGATTTTTTTTTTTGTACATATATAAATATGTGTGTGCTATTCTAGAAAATTAAAAATTGAAATAGGGTTCAACTTTAACAATGTGTAGATTTTGTTTTAATTCAATAAATCATGAAGTTTGATTCCCCCCCTTCTCTCAACTCACTCTCTTTTTATATATTATATTCAACAATCTAATCAGCAGAAGAGATAAATTATGGATACAAGATAGAGATGAAAAGAAATGTTTTGGAAAGGTTTTTCTTTTTTTTTTTTTTCTTTTTTTTATTTAGGGGACTGAATAAAAGTGACAGAGTGCAAGGGGCAAACGATTCATAGCTTGTAAAAGTTACAGGTTTTTAAGGGCATACCCCTTTATGTTTTTTTTTTATGGTAATTTACATGAATTCCTGTAACTATATATGTAAAAGGCAACTCTTGACCTGAGAAAGGGTCAATACCGAGACTTGGATAGTGTGATCCTCAAGAACTATTCCACTGAATTACAACTTATAACTAGTATTTTTTTTTTTTTTTTTTTAAATAATATCAAGCACTGACAAGAATACTCGAACAAAGTTGAATATACACACAATGAAAATACTGACTTGAAACAATAGAACAAAAACGGAACATATCACCAGAAACCATAACTACACCGCATACACACATTTTGCCGCTTATGGAGGAAGCTCGAAAGAAAAAGTATGGATATGACAGAATACGAATTATACAGAATAAAATGTAATTCTTAATCATTTTTATAATAGAGAAAGTTAATATGTGCCCATCTTTTTTTTTTTTTTCTTATTATCTTTATATTTGCTTTATGGTATTTTTTTTTTCCATAATATGTTTGCATGTATGGAATATCCACAAGTAAAATAAAGTGCATAAAGCCATTTTTTATTTAATTAATAGGCATATTATTCAATATTTGACATATTTGACATCGACCGCAAGTTCATCTAAGCCGGCACACTTTAATTCAAGCATAGGGCCAATAAATTCCAACATGACCTGATTTTGTTCCACCTGCTGTAATTTTTCAGTTTGTGTGAATGTATATGTTTTCTCTTCAGATAGTGTTTTAACTTTTACGAGAATTTTTTTTCCTATCATGGCTAACCATCATAATCAATACCTCCCCCTCTAAGTGTGTAAGTGTGTGCGTGTGTGTTTACTTGCCTTTTTCAATATTTAAAGAGAGTTGAAAGAATTCCAAATGCGACTCGGGCATATCTATCCTCGTTACCCCCACTGACATTCGATGCAACAATTTCAAATTCATTCTTTTCAATCCTGGACAGCATTTAGAAAACACAGGGTAAACATCCTCATGCACATCGCCTACGTACAAATCGAGTGATTCTAGAGCCTCACACACCTTGTAATTGTCCAAATAACAATCCAAGCTCAGTCTTGTTTGTGCTTTATAAGAAAGATGCACTAGGCTGCTCGCGTGTTCAAAAATATCCATAAATATGCCAAATGTCACATAACCATTTGATGGTCTTGGAATTTCGATACTCAAGTGGGTCGTATCGGTAGAGACGGGGCACCAGGCATCTTTGAATATATCACTTGTCACTAGATCATTTGTCATTAGGCTTCTTGACATTGGATCAATGGTCAATAGATGCTCTGTATAACCTAAAGATTCCGCTGGATGTACAACTGTAACTTCTCCCTTTATCAACGTAAGCTTTGCAAGATCCGGCCGATCGCTGTCCGAAGAAAAAAGCAATTTCAAATATTTTGGGCGTGTGTTTCCAAGTGCTTCTTTCAATCGTGTCAAAGAAATGGATAGTTTGATAGTGAGACGATTTCTTGTTGTAAACTCCACAAGCTTGTCTAAGTTCTTAACAAGGTACTGATCTTGCTCCTCCTTCTTATCGTCACGATTCATTACATCTATTTCACCCTTTTTCAACTTTGGAAATTTGTACATAATGTAGTCAAATAATAAGGGGTCAAAAAAAAACTGGGCGAATAATGTGATCAAACTCTCGTGAGGCTTACACAATCCTTTTTTGCAGGGTGCAGTCCAATCCAAAGAGTATCTTTGAAGGTGAACACGGTGAAAATTTATTTTGGTGATATGAGGACAAGAATCGACGAGTTCATCAAAGGAAGCCAGCCGCGCTGGATGACACCAGTAGATGACCAAAGACTTTGTTTTAGGAAACTGATCCAAGCGTTGCACTTCAAGCTGGAGTCGGCTGTCCATCGGGTGATAGGCTAAAGCATATTGGCTTTGGAGTTGATCCTTGTAATGCCAAGCACAATCACTAAACTCTTTCATTTCTGATTCGTCTTTGGGTCCTGATATCTCTATTAGCTTTTTAAAATACAAAGATTTCTTTAGGTGTGCCCAGACTAGTTCTCGGTTGGCCGGACAATAGAGTTTGGTAACGTTCGGACAATATGCTGCAAAATGAAGAAAGAGGTTTTCCAAATGTTCGTCATTCCAGGAATCAATCAGTAAAGTTCTGGTACTATGGCCGGCCTGTTTGATTTTGATAGCATTCAAAACATGAGGCTCTAGCTCTAGTTGATATTCCTTGTCTTTATCTTGAAAAAAATTATCGGGCGGTGGTGTTATGTCATGATGATAGAAGATGGTTTGATAGCCAACTTGAAGAGCAACATTTCTCCAATTCTTGGAAACCCAAAAAAGTGGAAACAAATTGCTTGCAAGGTCTATAGGAAAACTGCAGCATGCACAAATACTAAAAATATGACTGAGAATTTCAGTTGGTAACTCATTCCAATTAGACATGTTTAAAAACGCATGTTAAAAGCAAAAAACAAAAACAAAAACAAAAAAACAAAAAGGACATGTTTATTCGTGTTACATGTTCAGTTTATAGAGCCATGAAGGCAACTAAAAAAATGTTTCAAGCACTTTTTTTTTTTTTTTTTTTTCATTTGAAGTTCATTGGGTGAGCTCTTACCAAGCCCATTTTTAAATGACAATTGAGAGACATGGCCCCTACAAATGCCAACCCCTCGAGTTTTTTTAGATGACTCAAGAAACATCAAGTAGACCAATGCCTACTCTTCTGGATTTTTTAGATGTCTCAGGAAAACATCTAGTAGACCGAAGCCCACAACTGGATTTTTTTAGATGAACCAGGGAAACATCTGGTCAGACCGAAGCCCGCTAGGAATAAGGAACAAAACAACAGCTGGTTTACCCCCCTTTATATATGCCAAAAAATCTATCTTGTACAAGTTGTGGGTTTCTTTTTTTGGATAGGCTTTTTAAAAAATAAACAGATTCTTTTGCTTTTTCAAACTACCTTAAATGATAAATACATTTGTTTATACTTGCAGAAGGGTTTACAGACAAAACAAAATGACTATAGCTATTAAAATGACCCAAATACATTGGTAACCATAATACGGACCACTAAAAAAGCTACAGCATGAAAAACACATGGGTGGTACAAACCAAAATTTTTAAAATGGGGGAGCTAAAGTGCATTGACCATCTTTATGAAAACATTTTAAAATAAAAATTAGAGTTTTTTCAAGTAATAAATCATAAAGCTAAAGCAAAAGAAGTATCTTTATCAAAGTTCATGTATGAGAAAAAAAAATCATCACATGAAGATGTGTAACCTTCCCACACCAAAAGAGTAGTATCAATTTTATGGACTTATTGCCATAAGACACTTGTTATCATTGAACTTAAAAAAGTAGAAAGTTTAAAAATTGATGCGCTTTAAGTAAACTGTCTACAAAGAAAAAAAAAAAAAAAAAAAAAAAAAAAAAGCCTTCTTGTTTGTATATCTGTTTATTAGAGATGAAAGACGCTCAAATCAAATACATCTGCATTTGGCTAGGTAAATATTCAAGTAGTTTTCATAGTTTAATTGTTTTGTATGTGTTGGTACGCTTTTGTTACCAAGTATTATTTTTACTACAAGTAAACGAACCAAGTGCAATGAAAGGCTCTAAGTCTCAAGTGGCGCCTTTATATTCCTGATGACTTCAATTTTTTTTTTTGGCAATTTCACAATGTTGTTTTTGGTAAAGCCTTTTGAAATTAAAATTAAAATAAAAAGCATACATAGAGTCCAAAATTTCGCGTACAAACGGAACTAGAGAAAAATTGCTTTCATCGGGAGTACATACGCTCCAAAGCCCAAATATTCTAATCATCTTACTTATCCTTAATATGCAGTCTTAACCACAACCTCAATTTGTAATACAAAAGAAGTACAGCCTCCAACTGTACATAATTAGTACTAAGACAATCGAGAAATACATAGAATTGTATTATTCATCTAATAAAGTCCACCTAACCTTTGATAAAGTTCTCTCATCTAAGGAAACCTCTTTATTACCCTTTTGAATTCATCATAAGTAAAAGTAACTGCAAAATTATTCAAGCTAGCAAACTTTAATTCAACCGTAAGAGCAAGAGATATCAACATATTTTGATTGTCCTGTACAGGCTGTGATTTTCCAGTGATCGTGCATAATTTCTTTTTAACGTGTTGTATGTTACCAAAATAATGTCCAGAGTATTTTTCTTTTTCTACTGGCTGTGTTATTTTAGTTCCAGTGTATATATAAAGATACTTCTTTTCTTCTGACTGTGTTTTGACTTTCAAGCAAACATTTTTGCACATTTTTGCTATAAGCAGTTAGCGAACAGAGACATTTGTGTATCAATTTACTTCTATTGATGTTGATGTAAAAATCAAGGTGATTAAGATGTAATCTAGACATATCTATTCTATAAACATCTTGTTTCTTTGTGTCGTGCAATGTTATTGACAATCGAGTCAAATGAGGGTGAATTTTGGAAAGAAAAGGATAAGTGTCTTCCTGTATATCATCCATATCAAAAGAAAGAGACTTTAAACAACTTTTCTTGGTAGTCTTATGCTCTTTAGGACAATACAAACGATGGCGTGTTTTGTATGAAAGGTCGATCAGATAATTCCGGTAACTAAACATTTTTTGGAAAAAATCAAATTCCATGGCTGGTGAATAGTCATAAATCTTTAGTCTGGCTATGTTTGCAGAGACGAGCTTCCAGATTCTCAAAAATTCTTGCTGTTGATGATGTATTTGAAGATTGCCCTTGGAGATGGTGAGACTTGAGTTTTGATCCCCTGAGTGTGAAGAGCCAAAAAACTTCAGTTCCAGATTTTTGACATTCATGTTTCCAAGTATTTCATTCAACCGCTCAGGGGAGACACAGAGATTGATAGTGACACTGTTTTTTTTCGTGAATGCCAAAAGCTTATTCAAATTATCGCAAAGATATTGATCTTGATATTCCATGTTTGCTTTTGAACAATTCGTTGTGGATATTTCGCCGTACTTTACATTTAGAAACTTGTGAATCAGATACTCAAAAAAATGATGTTCATAGGCAAACTTGACAATGAGTGTGTCCAAGTTCTCGTGAGGGTAATATAATGTCGGCTTACTAGGTAGTGCTGGATAACCTTCGCCTTTTTTGGAAATTAAGCCCGTCCGAAATTCCAAACAAGTGACTTGGGGATAAGCATCTATTATTTTATCGAGATAAAAAATCTGTCCCGAATTAGATGCGAGTAACACAAGATGTCGAATTTCGGGAAAATACTGCAATCGTTCTACTTCATCAGTTGGCTCTGAAGGATGATAAGCCAAAGCATATTGTTTTTGGAGCTGCTTTCTATATCGCCAAGCACAGAGATTGAATAGCCCGCCTATTTCTCCATTAGGATGGGGTAGCACTGTCAATTTTGGATAAAGGGAAGATACGGCCAAAGCTCTCCAGAGGATTTCATAGTGTTTTGGGCAATCGATCGAAGTTACGTTGGGGCAATATGTTGCAAAATGGAGCAAGACTTTCTTAAATCGTTTTTCACTGATTGTTCTGATAACTATCTTTCTCGTATTATGTCCTGCCATTTCGTTTTCCACAGCTTTTAAAAGCTTAGGTGTCGGTTTGATATTAGGATATATTTGACTCCCGTAATAACGTATCGTGTGATACGCAGTTTTGTAAGCAACATTACTCCAGGCTTTGCAAACTGAAAGAAGTGGCAAAATATTGGTTGCTGGGTTCCTGGCATCATCTTGATCTTTAACAAATTCAAATATTTGACTAAGAATATCTACAGGTAATCTATTCCAAAAGGACATGCCTGAAAAAATAGAAATAAAAATAAAAAATAAAAAATAAAAAAAGGGAGAAGTGGGTAAGTAGAAGAGACGCATACTTGTACAACTTTTCATACTGATTCATCTTTAACTTTTTTTGTACTTCTCAAACAAGACAGAGTCTACTTAAACGCCCCTGATTATTTCCCTCAACATAAAAGCTAAAATAGGCTTTGGGTTTTTAATATTTAAATCAAGTCAGATATTCATGTCTATTAACAAGCAAATCCCCCTCCCCTTTATTGCCAATAAGAAAACATGAAGTCAACTATAAAATTATCCAAGCTGGTACACTTCAATTCGATCGTAAGACCATTAAATTTCAACACATCTGATCAAGTCTTACTTGCTTCAGACCATCAGCTTCAGTATATATGTATGTTTTCTCTTCAGACTGTGTTTTGACTTTCAAAAAAGCTTGTTAGTATTTTTTTCTAAACGGTCATTATCTTTTTTTTTCTTTCTTTCTTTCTTTCTTTCTTTCTTTCTTATGTGTATGTCTGTGTGTATACCTGTTCTGAGACTCGCAGAGATTTTAAATTACTCAAAGTTTGATTCAAGCATGCTTACTCTGTATATGCTTCTTCTTTTTAGACTGCTTGGACGAATGTCTACTCTAGTTAGCTGTGGGAAACATTTGGAAAAGATTGTCCAAATATCTTCTTGCGTATCTTCCTCACATACACCAAGTATCTTTAAGGAATTGCACCGGATAATTTTATCAAAATATTCAGATACGCCCAATCCTGTTGGTATTCTATATTCAAGATTGGTCAGACAAATCCCCTATCTAAAAATGTTCATAAAGATATCAAATGCGATATAATCGTTAAGTGGCCATTGGTCTTCGGTCTTTAATCGGTTTGCGTTTACAGAGACAGGGCACAAAGTATCTCTAAATAGATCGCTTGTCACCAGAGTTCTAATGCCACCACAAACTTCCAATGGGTAATCTATATGCATGCTGTACTTGTAAGTCTGAACTCTATAAAATTATAATCTAAGGCGTAATTTTGTCAAAAAAAAAAAAAATCAATTCTAAATCTTTCAAACATGCTTTTTCAAGCGTCCTTTTCAATCTCCTCAAAGAGATAGACAGGAATAGAGCAATATCGTTTATTGATGTGAATTTTAAAAGATTGCTTAAACTCACAGAAATGTATCGGTCGTTCACTGTACTTTTTGTTGAAGAATCGTTCAACAGATGTATCACACCCTTTTTCGCATTTTTTCGCATTGGGAAATTTGTGAATCAAGTAGTCAGATAACAGTGAGGCTTACGCAATTTTCTGTTGTATATTGGAGTTGCAAGTACTTGACCGGCTTCCAAATATTGGGCAACCTAACGGATTAGAGAGGTGGATATTTGGACAAACATCAGGAAACTTACTTAAATAGAACATGGGAGTTTCATAGCATTCGAATATGACAAGATCTTAAACACTGTAAAACTGCTGCAGTTGTTCCAGTTCAAACTTTGGTTGTGGATTGAAAGGATGACAAGGTATGGTATATTGATTTTTTGAGTTGGTCTTTGTAAAGTAAAGCAGGCATTGAACACTTTCATTATTGTGTTGAAATGGTCTGAGTAAATATGCCAGTTGACAGAAAGGCAAGGAGGATTTAGTCAGAACAGACTAAGCGAGATCTTTGAAATTATGGCACATGAGCACTGTTATGTTGGGTCAGCAAGTTGCAAAACGGAGCAAGATTTCCTCAAATTAATCACCACCCTACATTTCAAAGTCTAGAATATTTGTACTATGTTCTGCAATTTCGTTTCTCGCATCTTTCAAAAGTAAAAATCTTGAATGACCTTTATAGAGCCCACTTCCGCAATAAAAAATCTTGTGAAAGGCAATCATAATAGCAGCATTTCTCCAGCTTTTACAGATTAGAAACAGGGGCTTTATATTATTTGCAGAGTTTTTAAAAAATCTGTGATTCGAAACAAATTCAAAGATGTAACACGCTTTAAATGAGGAGAATATAAAAAGATTAGACTTTTAGCAGTGTATCGCTAACTGTTTTTAAACGCAACGCAGATGTAAAGGTCATCGCCCCTTTTTATATTTTATTAAATAAAACTTAGTTTAAAACATACATCTTTTAAAAATCTAGACTTCGCATTGCCTATCGTATCTATCAAGGAATTGTGCCAAAGATATTGTTGCTTTTATATTGAGACGGTTCTTTTCTGTAGACTCCGAGAGATAGTCAAAATCTATCAAGACTTGTATGATGCCTGATTGTAACCCTAGTTTATCCCACTTTATATCACTTTTTGAAAAGCGAGTTTTCTGGAACTCCAAAGTGTTGATTGGAGGTCAAGCAATAATCGGCTCATTGTAATAAAATAAGGATCGGGTTTGCTTTGGAGAATAACAAGACGTCGAAGCTGGGTGGTTTGCAGCAATATTTGCACATTTTTTTTTATGTTAGAGGCGAAAAGAGAAATGGGAAATTGCATAGTCGCATATAATTTCGTCCGGTCTCAATCTTGCTATCTAAGAACTTGCTTTAATAAATGATTGTTATAGAGTTTTTATTATTGTGTAAGAAATTTATTCATTCTCTTTAAAATCCAAACTTCTTTCGATTCAAAGTATCTCGCTGATTCTTTATTCATGTTATATATCGTACTTATTGAAATATCGCTTTACGTCTTATTAACTAGCATTATAGGCCTCAATCTCCATGTACCCACATGAGTATGGCAACTCCGTCAGCTCGGTAAATCGAAGGTGTAAGGATTGGGTCAAAATATCCCAAACAATTTTGCATGTTACCAGGGGAACCGAGTACTATTACGTTGAGACAGTAGGTCTCAAAACGTAAAAAGATAGAGAATTTTTCATCAATAACTGAGCTGCTAATCAGTGTCTTTGTACTATATCCTGCAATATCATTTTGCACACTAGACAGAATTTGTAGTGCTGGCTTTACATAAGTTATGTTGTCGGTTGTGTCGTAGGCAATTTTGAGAGCAACATTTCACCACTCTTTACAGACTAGAAGTAAAGGAAGAGCATTAGTTGTATAATTCTGAGCATATTTATGGCTTTTGACAAGCTTAAAAATACAGATGGGAATATATACCGACAATTCGTTCCAATGGGACATGTCTAAAATTCAGTACATCACTGCTTGTCTTTTATTGGTTACTTTTTTATAAAAAAAATGCAGCTTCTTGTTCAGACAATCAGGTCAGACATTTTGTTTGATGACACCTCCTTGGACTGTGATTATCTATCTTTTTCTCTCAATTCATCTAGACACAAAAAGATTTTGGAAGATCTGTGACACAAACCTTTCTGTGATGCCAAAAACATGATCCTTAAAAAGGAAATTGCAATAAAAAGGGGAAAGGTAAAAAAAAACATTGACCCAAACATGTAATTGATTATAAAATTCAAGGAAGATCACACAATGTTTATTATTTCTTTTAAAATAATAACAATGAGATTAGTTCTTTTCACCTGCCTTTTCAGTGTTGCTTATGCCTTAATACCCACACAAACGAGATTGATCGATCGTCCAACACCTGCCCCTGAAAGACACATGAAACGAGATGTAGCTGATACATTAAGTTTATATGAAAATTGGGCTGATACCTGTAATAGTAAAAAGAATCAAGTCAATTTAGCGGTTTCTGATCTGAATGGTTTATGGCAAACCGTGACAAATACTGTGTATTGTGGTAATGGCCAAAAAGTAACGGTGACAAAGACTGTAACAGCCACAGCAACAACAACATCAAAAAGCAGTAGTAGTGGTAGTAGTAATGGAGGCAGCACTGCGTGTGATAGTAAATGTTGGAGTGATTACCTTTGGCGTAGGCTTAATTGTTTTACTTTAATGTAATTGGTTGTTAACAGTGCAATTTTTAGATACTTATGGCTATGGTATATCAGTGGCTCAAGGATTTACTGGTACACTTGTTGGGCTTCTCGGCATTTATTTCCTCATCTTTGGATTTGGTTCATTTAGAGGAACTTTAGCTGCCGTTGGGTTCGTCTTTTTTGGTAAAAGCACACACACACTACCCAACTAGAAAATGTGCCTTATAGTCATTGCGTTATATATAGGTTGCATGACGTGGATAGGTCTCGTTAATAATGAGCCACAATACGGTTATTCACATAATGACGCTGTCTATCTCTCTGTATCTTGTGGTCTCGGTCTATTGGGTGCCTTTTTGTTCATGTATATATACACTATAGCTGTCTATTTCATTGGCTGTCTAGGTGGATTCTTTTTGGCTGTCTTTATACTTTCATGGAAAGAAAGCCTGACAATTCAAATCGTAAGTGTTTGGGGTTTTTTTTTATGATGAACTCACTCTTTTGTAGCAAGTGGCCCGTATTTGTTTTATTGTAGGCATGGGAGTACTCTTTGCGATCTTTATATTTTTAGCCGAAAGTTATTTTGTCATCTTTTGTACTTCATTTATTGGAGCCTATCTGTTCATGTTTGGTATTGATCTCTTTGCTCACACGGGTATGGTCAATGCATTTTTGGTCATATTTGATGGAAACCAATACCACAAGAACGTTTATATCCTAAGGACTACTGTCTATGTCATGTTGGCCTTTGTCATCTTTCTCACCTTGGTTTCTTTTGGCTGGCAATACTATTGGAACATTATTTCTAAAAAGAAAGGGTTTGGTGTTAATTTACAAGAGAAAGTGGATGAAAAGGAGGAAGCCTAATATTATAATTTATGTACACATTTATTCCAAGCAATAAAAGGGAAATATATATATATTTTTTTATTGTTATTATTTCATCTATTTGTTCTTGTTGGCTTGTTCCTTCTTGTATTGTTGAATGAGTTCCTCTTGAACATTGGATGGCACTGCTTGGTGATCCTTGTATTCCATAGAGAATTCACCCTTACCTTGGGTAGCAGATCTCAATTCGGTAGAGTAACCAAACATGTCATTAAGGGGAACATCTGCAGTGACTTCAAAGTAATCTTCTTGGATTTCGGTATCGACAATTGTACCCTTACGCTTGTTAAGGCCACCGATGACGGTACCTTGGAATTCAATAGGAGCAGTAATAGCGACATTCATGATGGGTTCTAAGATAGCAGGTTTAGCCTTGGCAAAGGCTTCTTGGAAAGCATTCTTGGTAGCGATACGGAAAGCCAATTCACTTGAATCAACAGCGTGAGCAGCACCATCTTCCAATACCATACGAACACCGTTCACAGGGTGACCAATCAAAGGTCCCTTATCGAGACCATCATTGAAACCCTTTTCACAAGCAGGGATAAAATTGGTAGGAATATTACCACCAATCACACGGTTATCAAATTCAACATCCTTTCCAGTTTCTTCATCACGTTCCATAGGCTCAAGAAGACCCATCACACGACCGAATTGACCAGCACCACCCGATTGCTTCTTGTGAGTGTAGTTGAATTTGGCAGGTTGGGTGATGGTCTCACGGAAAGCAACACGGGGCTTACCAGTTAAACATTCGACACTGTATTCACGCTTCATACGCTCAACGTAGATTTGTAAGTGGAGTTCACCCATACCAGAAATAATGGTTTCTTTGGATTCACTGTCTACATGGACACGGAAAGTAGGGTCTTCCTTTTGGAAACGGTTGAGGGCCTTTGAGAAGTTGGGGGATTCTTTACCCTTGGGAGTTAACGAGAGAGAAATAACAGGTTCGGGGACAAACATGGAGGTCATGGTGTATTGGAGTGTTCCATCAGTAAAAGTATCACCACTAGCACAGTCTACACCAAACATGGCACCAATTTCACCAGCACCGAGTTCATCCACATCTTCCATATCAGCAGCATGCATACGCACCAAACGGGGCACCTTGATCTTTTTACCGGTCTTTACATTTGTAATAAAGGAACCCTTCTTCAAGGCACCTTGGTAAATACGCATATAAGTCAATTGGCCATAACGACCTTCTTCCAATTTGAAAGCGAGGCCGACAAAGGGACTGTTCGAAAAGGGTCTAAGGTCTACCTTTTGTTCGTCTTGAGAGATGTCCAAAGCGGTATTAGTGACTTCAGTAGGATTAGGCAAGTAGTTGATGACAGCATCCAAAAGAGGCTGTACGGCAGTGTTCTTAAAAGCAGATCCCATCAAGACGGGGGTAAACTTGAGCGAGATGGTAGCACGACGGATAGCAGCAGCGAATTGTTCAGCAGTAGGGACTTCTTCACAGAGATAAATGTCTGCAATTTCATCGTCCACGTTAGCCAATTGTTCAATCAGTTCATTACGTTTTTCAATAGCCAGGGGCATCAGTTCATCAGGAATTTCACGATCATTCAGTTGTTCACCACTCTCTCCTTCATTATAATAAGCTCTCCATTTCACCAAATCAACCACACCCGTGAATTGATCTTCAGATCCAATGGGAATCTGAACAGCAGCAGCAGTCAACTTGAGCTTTTGGCGAAGTTGGTCAATAATACGAAAAGGATTTGAACCGGGACGATCCATTTTGTTGATAAAAGAAATACGAGGGACATTGTAGCGACGCATCTGACGATCGACAGTGATCGTTTGAGATTGGACACCAGAGACAGAACATAAAATCATTACCGCACCATCCAACACACGCAAGGCTCTTTCGACTTCAATTGTGAAATCAACGTGACCGGGTGTATCGATAATGTTAATATTGTGATCACCCCAGCTGGCATAAGTAGCAGCGGATTGAATGGTGATACCCTTTTCTCTTTCTAAATCCATAGAATCCATCTTGGCTCCCACACCATCACGTCCACGGACATCGTGGATCTCTTTGATGCGTCCTGTGTAATAAAGAATACGTTCTGTACAGGTGGTCTTGCCAGAATCAATATGTGCTGAAATACCAATGTTACGAAGCTTGTCTAAACGTTCCTATCAAATACATAAATTAGAGAAAAAGACCTGTGTGTGTGTGTGATTGATTCAAATGATCTTACGAGATCTTGACTCTCTGTGGACTGGAAGCGACGACCGAACCCAATAGGCAGTAATGAAAACGTACTACTCGAGGTTTCCACCAAACCAGCTGCTGCTCGGAAGCTTGCTTTCCCTGAAAGCCCTCCAAGTAGGGATCGGGCAAAGAACATTTTGCAACTTGTTTTTTTCTATAAAAAAAAAAGAAAAAAAAAAGTTTTGACCCTTGTTCCTGACCAAAAAAAAAAAAGTCGGAGAGGGGCTGGGCCCATACTAAATATTTGATTGGCCAGATAATTGTTCGTAGCATATCTTATTGTTGTTTATTTCCCTTACCTCCATTTTTTCTATTAACTTGCATGAACTTGCGTAAACCATTGTTTATTAAGAATCTTGTTTTTTAAAGTGTGGCAAAAAAAAAAAAAAAAAATTAATGCACCTGTAGGGCTGCTAGTTTGATTTAAATGACAAAATTGGAAATAAATAAATTGTCAATGGACTGGGAAGAAGAAGGCAATCCCCACAACACTGAAATTTTGAGTAATTTCACTCAGTATTCTGGTAGACAGCCAGTGGATCTCGATATGGGAGAACTAGAACTTTCTGATAGAATGGAACAAATAGAGAAAAGGATCACCATGGAATGGTCCAAGCATATAAAGACCAGTTTTGCCCTCTTCTTCCGTCAATTTAAGTATTGATGGGTTGACGGTTGAAGACAAACTGTGTGAGGATAACGCTATTTAATTTAACAAGTTGTTACATAAAAAGCTATTATACTCTTGTTTTAATTGATCAATGGTCTCAAGGCTCTCAGCTAATAAGCACTACCATAAAAAATCAGTCTAGTATTTTCAAATAGACAATAAAATTAAATAAATACCTTCATCACCCAGAAAAAATTCAAAAAAGCGGGCACAGACTCCAACTTATCAACAATTTCTGGCTTGATATGAAGCATGGTTTCCAACCACAATTCAAAAATCGGTCCTTTGGACTCGTAACGTAAACTCCACAAATAAATGTTTTCATCTAAAAATTTGGATGAGATAAAAGCCAAAAAGAAAAAAAAAAAAAACGTATATTATCTGCTGCATGGACAAACAATACATTATTCTTGCAAAATGTCTCGATAGTTGCCTTATGGAATTTATCGCCAATGAATTTTAGCATTGAAAGGGCTCCGAAGAGGCCCTTATGATAATCAAATGAGTATTTTGCTCGATCGGTACTCACAAATCAGCCGGAAGTCTCCAACAACAGGACTTCAAGACCCTTTAGTCCATATAGCTTAATTATACCATCAGCTAAATAGCTGTGGTTTTCTTCCTTATAGAACTCAAAGGTTTTAAGTTGCTTGGCCATCGGTTGTAATGGTGCTTCTCAACGTCTAAATCCTGCTTTAGACCAATTAACACTGTCTGCCAAGAAAGTAGCTTCTGCTTCAAGGAATGGGTAAATGAATATGGAATTAAAGGCTGTTTCACCATCCTTGATATCGACATTGGTGGTATGGAAGTTGTACCTATAAGCACAGTAGAAAAATCAGTATTAAATCACATCATTATATACCATATGATAGGTAAAGAACTACGTACGTCGCTCTAAATATGGCCTCCAAGAAATCAAACACTGCTGTTTCATCACTGTTACAAAGAGGAATGTCTCTAATTGCATTTTTATATTCGTGTCTATTTTTCTATGTCATAAAGTACCAAATTAGATGTGATCTGATATGTTATTGGTATGCACATAAATGACTTACGCTTTTAAAAATCCCATTAAGATATGGAATGTATAACTCTGGTACTTTGTAACTCTTTACTTCGTGATGTTTTATATGTTCATTGTAAATCTTATCATCCAAATTAGGTCGAGGAGATACATTTTCCCCACATCTAATTATATTGTGGTATTCAGGACTATAAAAAAAATGATAATGATAATACTGCTTTTAGATAATTTCTTAACAAAAAAATAAAAAGTAGGTTTACCTGTAGGGATGAAAATTTTGGGAATTTTCTAAAAATCTTATCCAATCTTTCCAAAAACTAGGATGTTCTTCGTTGCTTTCTTCCTTTTTAGTATTTTCTCATTCTTTTCATCTTCTTTTTGTGTTTTTTCGTCCACCACTTTCTTTTTCTCGGCCTTAATAAAGTGAAAAACGTTTAGTTTTTATGTTCAATTCAATAATAATAATAATAATAAAAAAGAGTAATATATTACATTAATATACACTACGGCGCATAGGTGGCTTTTTGTATGGCTTAATTGTTTGGAAAGGGGGTTTGCAAACAAAACAATTGTTTGATTGTAGACAAGTTATTTGATTCCGACCAAGTGTTGTTTGATTGCAAACAAGCATTTAGCATGCAATTTCGCATTAAGTCAATGTAACGTACTTTCAATGTGATACAATTGGATACAAAAACAGTGTGTACAGCACTGTTATACGTTTTTATGATGCATGAATAAAAGTTGATATTTAGAAAAAGAAGATAGCTTTTATTTATGAAGAGAATGTGTTATAAAAAGAACAAACAAACACAAAAACAATAGAAATAATAATAATGAAAAAGAAAAGGTAATCTTGTCAATGAAACCATACACTTACCTATTTTATCAAACGCAAACAAACTATTGGTATCATTGTGGTCTTCAGAAATGATCGACGGCTGCTGTTTATTGTCATCATCAGAATAACATGAATTAAACCACTATTATGATCATATAGTATTAAGTTGACCAAATGTAAACAATGTTTACCTTTAATGTTACAAATCCTGAATATCACTTGTTGCAATCAAACTTGGTCGTTTCCGACCAAAAATTGGCTTCAACAAATTTTAGGTATCCCTTTGTGACTTGAAAACATTAAGACTATAATAACTGCTTGGTCAAAATCAAACAACTTGTCTGCAATCAAACAAGTCGTTGGTCGGAAGAAGACAACTTGTCTGGAACCAAACAATCTATGCGCCGTAGTGTTCGTCAACAATATTTCCTTGACCGTTCTCGAACACAATCTTTTCAGTGATTGAATACATAAAAGCTTGTCTAATAAATAAGAGAAAATAGGAAAAGGTTTAGGCAAACTGTAAATTGATCAACTAAAGGCGCGAATTGGATTTGGCTAACACGCGAATTGAAATTATTAACTACGCAATTTTGTTATCTAAAGTGCGCGAATTGGTACCGTGAGCACTGTATCTTGCTGGCCCGACGCGAACAGAAGTTTGTCGATTTGGAAAGAACAAAACTGTATTTCTCACTTTAACTATAAGCTAAACACAACACCTATGTTCCTATTAGGGCCTTTCACAAAAATATACTCTTGATTCAAAAGTATATGGAGTTGCTTTTGTTAACATGTAAAAAAAAAATCAAGGATACCCAAAGGACCTAATGGTCACTGGAAACAATTTTTAATCATACACAAGATCATAAACAAAGCATCAGCTTTTCACTCATGCATAAAGCAAAACGACGTATTCCACTTGAAATCTGTGACCGCGAAGTCCAAAAAAAAAAAAAAAAACAATAACAATAACATGGGATACGCCACACTTGACTCAACACTCGCTTTCCCGAACAATGTACCACCCAGCAATTCAAGTCTATTAATAATTGACACTTTGAAATCAGAAGGAAACTTTTTGATTCATCACTTTGTCATTAATCATTTAAAAGCAAACAAGCCTGTCATTCTTGTGGGTCTTTCACAAATTTTCAATCACTACTTTTTGATTGCTCGTAAGCTGGTAAAAAAAAAAAAAGTAAACGAGAATGTTCAAAGTTTAGTCAACTCTTTTTAGGGCCTCAATTTACAAACCTATAAACAATCTGGCAAATTTGTCTTTATAGATGGATTAACACACCTTAATCAATATACAAATGACACACCTTATCCACCCAGCAAAACTCCTACAGCACCAAGCGGTACATTAGAATACAAGCAAGATTTGAAATTATTCTACAGATCCATCCAAAGCTTTGTGAGCCAAGATGCCTTATTGATTATAGACGATCTAAGTGTCTTGTTATATAACGGTTTCGAAGGAGTACCTCATTTTGTATCTAAACTCAAGACACTCATGGAGAGCTTAGACGGAACTCTTTTGAGCGTGGTACATGCAGACGAAGAAGGAAGCGAAGAGCCGGAACAAGACGGGTTTATTAAAAACGTCATTTACAACAGTGACCTTGTTCTTCATGTACAACCTTTACATAGTGGTCTGGCCAGAGACGTTCATGGTCAATTGGACGTGATTCAAGGTCCTCAGGCAACAATGAACATCAACCCACAATCAATGCATTATAAAATATTGGATAACAATGTTCACTTTTTCGCAAAGGGTCTTCAACAAAATGTGCTATAAGAAAAATAAAAGAGAAAAGATATTGTTCAAAAAACCAAAACAAAACGTTGATTCCCTCCTTTATTGAACAGACATACACAACGCACTTGTGCAATCAATCATAAATAAACGGTTTGGGACTGAGCTCCAAAAAGACTTTTGTACTGATGTAGTCTTGCTCCCTTTTTTTTTTTCTTTTTTGCTCTTTTTTGAACTTTTCCTTTTTAAAGAATGCCCATCGGACAGAAGAATCCTTCCATCACTCCAAGACCTACCAAAGCTTCTATGCTCAGGTCTCAGAAAAAGTCAACGCCCATAGAGGAACCCAAAGTTTCACCCAAAGTTTCACCCAAAGTTTCACCCAAAGTTTCACCCAAAGCTTCGCCCAAGACGACAACAAGTAAAAGTGCCAAACCCTCTGAAGGTGTCAAAGCCTTCATGGCTCAACAACGAGCCAGGGCTGCAAACCAATCAAAAGACCAAACTGAAAAAGAAATACCAGCAGTAAAAAGTAAAGTGATGACAGGTGCTCAAAGATATGGTGCTACTACTACTACTGCACAGGGGCCCACAACTCACAGAAATCTTCAAGTGGTCATCAAACAAGCCAAGGGTTCTGGAAAATTAGATATATCTAGCAGAGATTTAAAAGAAATACCAGAAGAAGTACTGAAAATGTATATAAACAACTTTTCTTTTACCACCATTTATCTTACAATTTTTTAGGTACCATGTTGATCCCAAGACTATCGTAGTCGATTTTAGTTCTTCAGGAGATTCTTGGTATGACGCCGAGGAATTAGGAAAGTTCGTAGCTGGTGATAATCAGATAACACACATTGATGAAAGATTTGGAAAAGAATTTGGTTCTTTGAAACAAATCGATGTAAAAAAAAAGAAAAAAAAAAAAGGTTTCTGCATATATACTTACATTACTGTATAGTTTCGAGTTAACAAGCTCAGTTCTTTGCCTAACAGTATCGAATTATTGCAGAATTTGACTTCAGTATTGTTGCCTCATAATGAATTTGAAACAATACCCAGTGTGTTATTCAAGCTTAATAATCTCAAAGAACTCGATATGTCTCACAATCGACTCTGTCAAATATCCATATCAAATTCCACAATTGAAAGACTTGATTTGAGTCATAACGAAATTGAAGAGATCCTTATACCAAATGTTTCAACTGTCAAGAACCTAACGAAAATTGACTTGAGCCACAACAAGATGAAAAGTCTTCCTGATGCCATTATGCACGCAAGTAAATTAAATGACTTGCAAGCAAGCCAAAACAAATTGGAGATTTTGTTCACAGGTATTCTTTTTTATGATAACAAAAGAGAAGAAGTCTCTTATCTATGAATTTAGGTGACGTTTCCTTACCCACCCTCATGCGATTGGATGTCAGCAACAACCAGTTGACAAGAATTACAACGGGTTCCTTGAATCTACCAAAGCTGGTCGAAGTGTCTTTACAGAATAACAAGATGACTGAAGCCGGAATGATGGGTCTCAAAGGCGCGCCACGTATTCAAACATTGGATATTTCATCCAATAAATTAAAAGATATACCCGTGAGTGCACTCGTTCATCTTGTTCACTTGCAACGTCTGGATGTGAGAGCGAATGATATCCATCAAGTACCTTATGAGCTGGGACAACTGGGTGAACTCAAGACTATTCATATGGAAGGAAATCCCATGCGAATCACTGGCTCGATGGCCCAGTTTATCGAATCTTTGAGAAGTAAATACAATAGTCAACCTAAAAGTGAAAAGAATGAAAACACGATGACTGAAAGCGAGGATGTGTCTCAAGAGGTTGATAAGGAAGAACCTAAAGGTAACATTAAAATAAAATAAAAAAGAGTCATTTGTAAACAAAATTTATTAGAAAATTTACAAGCTAATGAACAACAAGTGGATTTGGCTAGAAAACTTATTCTTTCCAACAAACAGTTGACAGAATTATATGCAGAGGATGTTAGTTTTGTGGATGAAGCCATACCTGGAGGAATTGTACTGAGTAAAAAAAAAAAAAAAAAAAAAAAAAAAAAAAAAAATGACATCAAAATTACAGTCTAGCTTACATTTTGGGGGATCATCATAGGTCACAACATGCTTGCCCAGGTTCCTTTGGCTTTGAGTAACATTTCACAATTTATTGTTCACTTGGATTTGGAAAACAATCGCCTGGAAGAATTCAACCTGACAATTGATGGTCTTGTATTTTCTAGCCTGAAAGTCTTGAAACTTTCCAATAACCGCATAAAGACCCTTAGGGCAACTGGGGAAAGCAGCTTCCCAAAACTGGAAGAATTCACCTTAAACCGAAATTTTCTTACCCAACTTCCGGATAATTTAGCACTAATTCTTCCCGAGCTAAAGAACTTGTCTTTGAGTTCAAATAAGGTCGACAATATTAACATTGATATGTTTGGAAAGAAACTTGAAATCTTGAACCTCAGTAACAATGAAATTAGTCATTTACCTCCTGAACTATCTACACTTGAACTTAAAGAGTTAATTGTGTTTGGAAATAGGTAAGTTCCTCTGAAAAGTTTTATATTTCATCTAATTCCCATTTAGATTCAGAATTCCTCGACCTGCCATTGTTGATCAGGGAACTCAAGCTATTATTGAATTCTTGAGGCACCGTGTTAGAAATTAGTTCATGACAATAAAGTGTGTTTTTCTACCTTCGAAAAAAGTGTCGTCATTGTTCTGGGGCTATTAAAGCAATTGTATTGCATAACTACAAGATATCAAAAAGAAGAAACTGTGGATGTATTTTAAATAGACAAGAGTGAACAATGTGGACTTTTCATTTGGATGATGTATCTCTATCTTGTGTTTTAGACTTCCCTAGCAGTAACATGTTGAGATTGCCACTTTTTTTTTTTTTTCCAGCCACTATTTCATTCAATAACCGTGGCTTTGAGGTTCTTTTTCTAAATATGTCCATAATCTTTTTCTCGTCTATATTCTCTTTTAGACTCTAATACAAATAAACGCATAAGCATATCACTTTATGGCATGGTTTTTTTCATTATTTTAAAAGGGCCCAGTCAAGATGTGTCAAGTTAAATTGAATCCCCGTAATTGAAAAAAAAAAGGAATTCTTATTGTCAAGAAACTCTCCTGGCCCGATTTTTTTTTCTCTTTTTCTTTTCTTTTCTTTTCTTTTCTCTTCTTTTCTTTCTCTTTTCCCTCTCTCTCTTTTTTTTTTTTTTTTTTTTTTTTTTTTTTTTTTTTTTTTTTTTTTTTTTTTTTTTTTTCCCCCCCCCCTTTTTTTTTTTTTTTTTTTTTTTTTTTTTTTTTTTGTTATTATTCCAGTGACACAAAAGAACAACACCCTTTTTACAATCCCTCATTGTTATAAATTCAAGAATAAATATTTACAGAAAACTCAGAACACAATGACAGGTAAAATCATATAAATGTCATTGAGAGAATATACACACTAAGCAAAAACAATAGGTCATCACGATAAAACCGTTAAAGTAATTGCAAAAGATGCAAGATCTGGAAAGCAAATAAAGCTAGAATATGCCAACAAGAAGATAACAGGAAATGGTTCTTTTGGTGTTGTTTACCAAACGCGACTTGTAGATACAAACGAGGAAGCAGCCATCAAGAAAGTTCTTCAAGATAGACGATTCAAGGTATGCATATATATGTTTAATCAAGTGTTTTAATAATTATTAATAGAATCGTGAGTTGCAAATCATGCGTCTTGTGGATCATCCCAATATCTGTCAGCTCAAATCATACTTTTATAATCAAGTAGAAAACAAGGAAGATGAAGTTTACTTGAACTTGGTTATGGAATATATTCCTGATACGTTGTATAAAGCCACTCGACAACATGCTAAATCAAAATCTCATATGTCAATGCTTACAGTACAAGTCTACATGTATCAAGTGCTCAGATCATTAGCCTATATCCATTCTCTTGGAATTTGTCATCGTGATATTAAGCCCCAAAACGTATTATTGAATCCTGTTACAGGTATTTGTAAAATGTGTGATTTTGGAAGGTAAGCATATAAGGATATGTTTTGGATATTAATCTTTCCTCTTCTGTAGCGCCAAAATACTTGTTCCAGGTGAACCCAATGTTTCTTATATTTGCTCGCGGTATTATCGTGCACCTGAATTAATCTTTGGTGCTACAAACTATACATTAAGTATTGATGTTTGGTCCACAGGTTGTGTTATGGCTGAGTTGATTTTGGGGCAACCCTTCTTTCCTGGAGACAGTGGTATTGACCAACTGGTAGAGATCATAAAAATCTTGGGAACTCCTGCTAGACAAGATATCGCTGCTATGAATCCTAGTTATGTTGAGCATCGATTCCCTCAAATTAAGCGTCAATCCTTGTCTAATGTAAAGATCGTTATATATAGCCAATCAGATAACTTATTCCTACTTATTAGATCTTTACAACTGCAACGCCTGAGGCAGTTGACCTGTTAGAGCGTATGTTGCAATACCATCCTCAACAGAGAATAACCCCTATCGAGGCATTATGCCATCCATTTTTTGATTCAATTCGTGATCCAAACACAAGATTAACTGAAGATAGACCCTTACCTCCCGTATTGAACTTTACAAGAGAAGGTAAACCAATTTTATGTTCAATTTCATCTCAAACATTTTTTTTCTAGAGCTATCCATTCGACCTGATCTCATCAGGCGTCTCGTTCCTTCACATGCAGAACAAGAACTTTTATCAAGAGGTATTGATATTTATCATTTTGATCCTATTCCATTGGATCAAATGAAAATATCTCCTTCCGCCATCTAAGCTCTCTTTATTGCTTATACATATTCCACGCGCATTGTAAATACAGGCTTTTCTTTATAGGGCATTTTCTCAATTTGAGAAACCTCTCTATTTTGTTTGGAAAAAAAATTGGTAACGTAAAAATTGCTACAACTCAAGGCAATAAATGTGACAAGCATTACGCGTTACCTAGAAGAAAATAAAATTTACTGTCCTCCCTTTTCCCCCAGTAGAATGTTACAGATATTTTCACCCGCACTAATCAGCGTACGAGAATTAGTCAAGGATTCTGCTTTTTAAGTTTTCCAACTTTCGAAACAGGGTATTCATCGGGGGCACCTCAGAAATCTCTTGAGTGGCATTTCATTTTCAGGCATCATATTTCAAACACCTCAACACCTCAACCACATTTTCAAAAGCGATGTCACAGGAAACAGTCATCAGAAAGCGATGTTCCTTTATTAAAACTTCAAAAGTTTTATTTTTGATATGATCTCTACTACTGATATTGACGAACAGCTTGTTAAAGTTACCTCTCCGCTTCCCGATATTCCAGAAAACTCTAGTAAAGGGGTTATAAGAGATATCCTCAATACTCATACATTCAAAAACAATTTTGTTGCTATCATCCAAAATTCGTCGAAAGAAGACTAGCCTTTGTCTGTAAAAAGGGGCCTGAATGTAAGATTGGAGAAACATAAGTCCGTTAGACCGGAAAAGATGTATCCCTAGCATAAAAAACTTAAAGATGCCATTGATTTATGTTTATGGTGTATCAAATGTGGGATTGAAGTCATCAAAAACTTCCCCGGTCGCTTTTGTTTTGGCTTCTAGAGAAAAGGAAGAAACATACTTCTGGTTTCTTCAAACTCTTCAAATTAATTTAGATGTCATTTATAAGGATGCCTTCTTTGTTACTGCGTTGATGAACCAGTTAGACAAGCAATCCTCCAAAACAAAAAACAAAAAACAAAAAACAAAAGAAAAAAGATCCTTTGTTGATGGCATTTACTCGGCAATTCAGCGAAGAATTGTACTTTATCTTTATTCAATAAAAGAACATTGTGCGACCAAAGAGGAGTTCAAGTCATCCGCGAAGAAAATTATGTACTCTTCTGCCTATAAAGATCATACGGAAAACCTACGCAAAATATATGTTATTCTGAAAAACGAAGATCTTTTTGTGAGTGAAGAAGAAAGAATCAAATCCAAAAACTATTACAAAAACGAATGGGGTTTTCCTCTTAAAAAAGTGGGCATGGGTTGCACTACAACCCAAAGATCCGAAAGTGATCATAGCGCTTTAAAAAAGGAATGTGTAAGAGTTGTAATACTCGAGCACTCATATATATATTTATCTGTTACATTATTATTAAAACTCAGTTTACAATACTCCTTTCTCTACTACTCTTACAGAATGGTTTCACTCCAGTCTCTTGAAACGGTATTTAATGGTACCAATGAGTATTTGGAAGCATTTAAAAGAGAATACAGTGAAATTGAGCTATCCGAGAAATCTGTCGTGAATTCTTTTATAAAAATGAACTAGAACTTGAACGTTTGATGTTCAAAGTAAACTGAAAAAGGTTGAAGTTGGCAAGAAAGAATCTCAGTATTTTTCATGCAATGCAAGGTCGCGTTTAGTATTCCTTGTTATCGTCTTCTATCTTTTTAGGTAAAAAAAAAAAAAGGAAAAAGAAAAGAAAAAAGCTGTATCTAACCGATATTTCATCGACGTGGTGGATTTTTAAAGAAAAACATACGATAAAGCAACAACTGATTTTAAAGAAACAACAGCCCCAAAACATTGCTTCAAGAAATGTGTTGGGCATAATATGTATATGCTCTGGAAACAGTTAGATTGATCGACACAGTCTCTAGCATGTTAAAATTGGATAGTAAACAAAAAGATGGCTATGACTATAGCTTGTCATTAAAAAAAATCCTTCTTTTTGTATCTACAATACTCTTTTTTGTTATTATTATTATTATTATTACAATATTCTAATTGTAACCAATTATTTGTTGGCTAATATCTTAAATGATCAGCGATTTCCTTTTTGGACTTGTGATATCTTTCGTTTTTCTGATACAGGTAGCTTCCACCAGTAATATCACAAAATGGGGAGTTGACTGTAAGAAGACACTACGGAATAAATGATCGTAATAAGAAAATACCTAGTAATTAAAAGCTTACTACTTAAATATTTATACAAATCAAATTCAGGCGTTTTTGTTTCTTTTATAAAAACAAATACAAATGCTCCTTTTTTTTTTTTCCTTTTTTTCCCTTTTTTTATCTCTATTTCTTCTATATTCAACTAGATTTATGATTCACAATACTAAATCTAATTAAGTAAGCCTAATAGAGCATGTATGATACTGCGAAGACAATCAACTGGAGAGTGGTGGAAGTGTAATTCATAGCGAGCAATACAGTGTCGTCTCTCAGTAAAGGAATACCATAATATCGAACCAACACTACTGATAATGTGTCTAGAGTTGCTGTCACGATCTCGACAAAATATTTTTCTCAGTAACCAAATCATTTCCTTATCTAAAAGAAATGGAAAATAGCTGTTGGCCTTTATGATATCAAAAGTATCAATAACAGGATCGTTCCAATTTCCTCAATAACATAAATATTGACTTTGAGACACATGCCTTGAAGACACGCTTGGAGTAATTAAAAACCAAGCTCGGTTCACTGAAAATGATTCTATCGAATTACAAAAATGACATTGGCAACTTTTTTCTTGTTCCCATTCTTTCTGCCCATGACAGTGTAATATTCGCATTAAGAATGTCATATCCTCTTACAGTAATATAAATAGTAGTAGCTCCTTTTTTATTTTACGGTTTAAGACATTTTCACTTCATGGAGACTTTTGCTTTGTAGTCCAAATGTTAACACCCTTTGGTAAAAAGGTGCAAGGACTACAAAAATGATCTCAATTATCGCAATTGTTCTATTGCCCCCCAAAAAAATCCTTAAAAAATCAAGTCACAAATGACGTCTCCGAAAAAAAGTTAACAGTAAGCCCAAAAAAAAAAAAAGATCCCTCTTTTTTTTATAATATTTATAACGCGATCTAAAGATGGATGACTCACTTTATGACGAATTTGGTAATTATCTCGGTCCAGATCTTGAAGATGAAGATGAGGATTTAGAGCTTGAAGAAGAGGAAGAAAAGCCCTTCGAAGAGCCTGAAGAAGAAGAAGAGGAAGAAGAACAAGTGGAAGAATCTGCTTTGATGCAAATCGACGGTACATTCAAGAAAAAAAAATTATTTGAATAACTTATGCTTTATTCTCTTTATAGATATTCCACCTAACCAAATTGTCTTGCATGAGGATAAAAAGTATTATCCTTCAGCTGAAGAAGTGTATGGACAGGAGGTAGAAACTTTAGTACAAGAAGAAGATACACAACCTTTAAGTGAGCCTATTGTTGCGCCCGTTCAAGTACGAAAGTTCAATGTTTATGAAACTGACTTGCCTGAAACATACTATAGTAAAGAGTAAATATCAAAACTAAGCGCGTTTCCATATTATATACACAACAACAACAACAACAACAAAAATATTCAATTTTTTTTATAAATATTAGGTTCATGGCAGACTTGATGAATCATCCTGACTTGATTAGAAACATTGCTGTTGTTGGACATCTTCACCATGGAAAGACCTCTTTTGTAGACATGTTGATTTCTGAAACACACGATATACCTATTAATGTAGAACAACCAGAAAGATATACAGACACCCATATTTTAGAGAGAGAACGTGGCGTCTCTATCAAAAGTATGCCAATGACACTTGTCCTTCAAGATATGAAAGAAAAATCATATCTCATGAACATATTGGATACACCCGGTAAAATCAGAAATAACCTATTCATGTATAAACTGACAGTTATCACTAGGTCATACCAACTTTATTGATGAAGTAGTAGCAGCCACTCGACTTGCCGATGGTGTTGTTATTATTGTTGATGTAGTAGAAGGTTTAATGGTCAATACAGAACAAGTGATCAAACATTGTGTTCGCGAAGGTTTGGCCATGACACTGGTAATTAACAAAATGGACCGTTTAATGTTGGAATTAAAACTACCACCTGCCGATGCTTACTTTAAAGTTCGCCACGCCATTGAAGAAGTCAATACAGTCATTCGGTAACTAGAACGAAGCATGCAAAAAAAGGCTTCCCTCTAACATAATATCCATTTCTTATTTATTTATAGTTCTATGCCCGGTGGTGAAGGTATTCGCTTGTCACCTGAATTAGGCAATGTCTGTTTTGCATCTAGTCAAATTGGATGGATCTTTTCACTAAAATCATTTGCCAAGCTTTATGCTGATTCTTACCAAGCCGAATTTGACGCGAACGCGTTTGCCAAACGACTTTGGGGAGACGTGTTTTTTAATGCCGAAAACGGCTCTTTCCACCGCAAAGCCAACAATGGACAAAACAAACGTACCTTTATTCACTTTATTTTGGAACCCCTTTACAAAATCTATGCTCAAGTACTTGGTGAAGAAACAGGCGATTTGAAAAGAACCTTAGCCACACTCGGCATTTATTTGAAACACAAGGATTATCAGATGGACGTGAAGCCCCTGTTGCGTCTGGTTTTGACCCGATTCTTTGGTCCCATGAGTGCATTTGTAGAAATGGTTACCAAACATGTCCCCTCGCCTGCTGAGAATGCCGCACACAAGATTAGTCGTATTTACACTGGACCGATGGATAGTCAAGTGGTCGAGTCCATGAGCAAGTGTGATGCAGATGGACCTCTCATGATTCATGTGACTAAGCTTTTCAATAATGAAGAAAGTACCGGCTTTCAAGCATTTGGACGTGTTTTCAGTGGTAGTATTAAATCAGGACAAGTAGTCCGTGTGCTCGGTGAAAGTTATACGGTAGATGACGAGGAAGATATGGCCATGCAAAAGGTCGCACATACATGGGTTTATGAATCCAGATACCGTGTTGAAGTTGAAGGTGTCCCTGCTGGTGGATGGGTGCTTTTAGATGGCGTTGATAACTCAATTATGAAGACTGCCACCATTGTGGATCAAAAACCGAGAGAAGATGCCTACATCTTCAAGCCTCTTCGCTTCCCCACTGCTGCTACACTCAAGGTGGCTATTGAACCTGTTAACCCATCTGAATTGCCCAAGATGTTGGATGGTCTTCGAAAGATCAATAAGAGTTATCCTATTGTGACAACTAAGGTGGAAGAATCGGGTGAGCATGTTGTTTTGGGTACAGGTGAACTCTATTTAGATTGTGTGTTGCACGACCTTCGTCGTATGTATGCCGAGATTGAACTGAAGGTGTCTGACCCAGTTGTAAGATTCTGTGAAACTGTGGTTGAGACCTCTGCATTGAAATGCTTTGCAGAAACACCCAACAAAAAGTAAGTGAAGGGTCTTTCATTGAACATTGTAAGCTAATAACTTACATAGAAACAAATTGACTTTTATCGCTGAACCTCTTGAAAAAGAACTTGCAGCTGAAATTGAAGCTGGCGAAGTTAATATTCGTTGGCCACAAAGTAGACTCGGCAAACATTTAGAAACCAAGCATGGATACGATGTACTTGCATCCAGATCTGTATGGGCATTTGGACCCGATGATATGGGACCTAATCTCTTGATGGATGACACCTTGTCCTCTGAGGTTGATAAAAAGTTACTTTATTCTGTGAAGGATTCTGTACGTCAAGGTTTCCAATGGGGTACAAGAGAAGGACCTCTCTGTGATGAACGTTAGTTGAAAGATGTACAAAATCATTGCTGTGTGTGTTGCTCATTTTTCTTTTTTTTTTTTTTTTTGGATAGCTATCCGCAATGTTAAATTCAAGATTTTAGATGCCGTTTTGGCCAATGAACCTATTTATAGAGGCGGTGGACAGATTATTCCTACAGCACGTCGTGTATGCTATTCTTCATTTTTGACTGTAAGTTATAAAGACAATTGTATAAGAATAATGATGTTAATTTCTGTACGTATATGTAGGCCACCCCTCGTTTGATGGAACCGGTACATTTTGTCGAAATCCAAGCACCGGCTGATTGTGTAGCTGCAGTATATGCAGTGTTACAACGAAGAAGAGGCCATGTCACTCAAGATATTCCTAAACCAGGTTCACCCTTATACACAGTCAAGGCTTATATTCCAGTGATTGACTCATGTGGATTTGAGACTGATTTGAGAACACATACTGAAGGACAAGCATTCTGTCAACAAATCTTTGATCACTGGCAGATTGTACCTGGAGATCCATTGGATACAAATATTGTTCTTAAGCCCTTAGAGCCTAGCTCTGCAACACATTTAGCCAGGGACTTTATGGTTAAAACAAGAAGAAGAAAGGGTCTTTCAGAAGATGTCAGTATAAACAAATACTTCGATGATCCAATGTTATTAGCATTAGCTAACACTGATGTGTTGGGCGGTGCCTTATAAAAAGAGTGAACAAGAGAGAGAAAATAAAATAAACAAATATGTGTAAAACCGACACTTTGAGAAAATATCAATGCAATATACAAACAAATCATATTTTTTTTTTATTTTTACTTTTGTGTGTGTGTGTGTGTGTGTTTATAGTAGGTCATAAATGCAAAATCATAAAGAAATAAATGAAGGGAAGGGATGGCAGATTATATGTACCACGATTATAAGGGGTACATCTTTTCCAATGCCTGGCTTTGAAGTGTGCTATCTTTAAACCTATTCATATAAATGAGTTACAGAAAAGTATATAACTTGTTTACTTTCTCAAGCTGTCATTTTCTTTTGCCAGACGTTCCATTTCAGCAAGAATTGTGACTTGAGTACTTTTTAAATGTTGAATATGTTGAACAGCTATAAAAATGAATAAATAAATTTATTTTCTTTTTCCTCTTCTTCTTACTTTTGTGTAAAAGAGCAACTTTACTCATCTTCTTATTAATACAGCTCGGTAATTCATTTCGTAATTCATCAAATCCGTCCTTTATCTGAGCTCTCCTTTTTTGTTCCGATTGGATATGAACTTGTCTTTTCAATTCAGAATTGATCGTTTTCTTTTTTCCTTGTTTCTTTGGAATTGTTGGTTCGTAAAGAGTTGAAGGTGACGATTGACAAGAAGAAGGATCGTTATCTAACGCTAAAGGTGGCTGTGATAAATCTAACACCAAGAGGTTATTTATTTATTTTCACTGTTATTATTAACTAACCTTGTTGATAAACAATGTCATTAAAAAGCAAATAATTGTTGTTGTATTGACTGTTTGTACAGTCAAAATAAAAGTTGTTGTCTTGAGTCATTATCAAAGAGAGAGAAAAAAGGAAAGAAATAGAGAGAAAAAAAAATTGTATGCAAGAGATAGACAAGTTTCTTTATTTGTGTCCCCTCCCCCTTTTTCACCAAAGAAAAATTGACAGCTTTTACATGTATTTTTTATTTACAAAAAAGAGATGATTAATTTATATTCTAGCCTTCTTTCTAGCCTCTCTCTTCTTTAATCTAGCCAGTCTCTTGGCTGACATCTTGGCTGCCAAAGCTTCATGTCTTTCCTTTTCTTCCAAAATTCTCTTACGTTCCAAATTAGCTTGCTTCTTTCTCTATAAAATGTATAATTTTTAGTTGTTGTGCTTGTAATCAAATTTATATTTTTTATTACATCTCTTTCGTCTTGCTTATCTTGCTTCAATGCTTTCTCTAAAGCTTTCACAGTTGTATCTCTCTCACGTTCTTTTGTACGCTGGCTCCAATTCTTGCGAAGTTGCTTGGGTTGTTGATTACGAACAGCAGCATTCTTTGTCACTTTCCATAATTTACCTATCACAACTCAACTTATAAGCTCTTTCTCTCTCATAAAAGTTCAATTATAATTTACCAGAAACTCTCTTATTCACTGTATCAACCACGCCTCCAATATTTGCTTGTGAACTGTCTTTATGAGTAGCTACCATTTTGATCGATCTAATGAAAAAGAACAAATAAAAAAAAAATATTTTTTTTTCTATTTCTGTTTTTCCAAAAAGGTCCCTAAGTGACTGGTACAGTGCTTATGGTCTCAAATGGCGGATTTAAAATAATCAAATGGCAGATTTTTAAGCCCCCAATTAGCGTAATAGAAAAAAGTCAATTGGCGTTTGTTGGAATTCCAATTAACAGTTTTGTAAAAATCAAGTAATGGAGGGGAATTTTTTTATACGCATACTTCTCTTATAAATAAAGATAAATCAGGCACTTCATTGTTTATTTTCATTGTATCATTCGTGCTAACGTAGAATAGGTTTCCAGCGGTTTCTTGATAAAAAGTACTATGTATTCTCGGCTTTATCAATAGAAAGCTGGATAATGTCTTTTCGAGAGATATTTATATTACAAATCTCTTATGTGACACAGGCTACTCGGATCACTGGCCACTGGATTTGACCTTCACATAAGAAATTTCCACAGTCATTTTATTACTCTTGTGTGTATGCTTGAGTCAAGAGAAGGAAGAAGTTTTATTTGAAGCGGGTGATTTTCTATGAGCCTCTTTACCAAATCATTGTTAAACTAGAAAATACCACGCGTTGATCACTAGTGTATCTTTGTTTTTGAAAACAATGAATCATCAGAAACAGAAAAAAAAAAGGTTCCTTTTCTTTTTTTTTTTTTTCAATTCAATCAAAATATGCTATTGCTAATGAGAATCATATGGTCTCTCTCTATCTTTGAATCAAATTATAACGATTTTCAAGTAAGTTTATTCTTTGTCCAATATTTTTATTTCAATTACTGTAGTTTGTATCAAAGACCTATTGTAATTCTTTTTTTTTTTTTTTTTTTTTTTTTTTCATGGCTGTGGCGAAGTCTGTGGCGTTACTTGAAGTTTTTAAATCTGCCATTTGGTTATTTTAAATCAGTCTAGCGGATTCGCACTGTGCGCAGACTAGTATTTTTTTTTTTTTTTTTTTTTTTTTTTTGTTTGATATATATTATACATTATGAGCATGGGATCTACATGTCAATACAATTTGTCAAAATCATTATCAGATATAAGCACTCAACTAATTTATAATTCTCAACAAGAACCCATTATTGTTCCCAATGTTCAAGAACTATTATCTATAAGATCAGATCTAGAAGCTGCATTACCAGTTTTAAAAAAAAGAGTAAATGATCTTCAAAAAGATCTTGAAGATTTGGATAACAACCCAATAAGTCAAGGTAGAAAAAAAAAAAAAACAAAACAAAACAAAACAAAACTGTCATTAACTTTTTTTTTTTTAGAAAATTATAATCACGCCATTGACAACACACCAATAAAATCAGAACCAGGTAAACAACAAATAGGAAGAAGAAAAACGTATAAAAATATTTAAACACTTCTAAAAAAAAGTTTATTTTTTTCATATATAGTCGACGAGCTTATTATTCCAAAAGAACAAACGAATAATAATAATGGTAGCAAAAAAACGTAAGTCATATTGACAATATATTGTGAGGAGAGAGTCTCATGCATAAAAAAAAAAAAAAAAATAGAGAAAAGGTTCAAGAACAATTAAATCCAACCTCAAAACTTGATGATTTTCCTCTTGTGAAAAAGAGACCAGAAACACAAGGTAAAACAACACCATCCAACAATAATCAAACCAAGAGAAAAAAGGAAATGGTGGTAGAAGAAGAATTGGATTTTATTCGAATCAAAGCAAAGGATCAAGTACCCTTAAATACTTTTTGGACAGCGATCGAGCCCTATTTTAGACCCTTGACCGAACAAGATAGAAAATTTTTATTGGAAAAACCAGATACAGGAAAATTCTTTTTGATACCACCTTTGGGGGAACATTATCAGGAAAAATGGAAAAGAGAAGACAAATTGCTGCAGATCAATCATAACGAACAGAGTCTACCAAAGCCTCGTCCTAATCCGGAATCCTTGGTGGATCGTTTGCTTTCTAGTTTGATTTCTGAGGATCTTTTAGATGATCCCTTGGAATTATCGGATGATGAAGAAGAGACGGAGCAGTTTGATAAATCAATAGAAATTATGGATTTTGAGGAAAGACTGAAAAGAGAATTACAATATTCGGGACTATTTAAAAATGATGATGGAGATGATGTATGTGATTTAGAAAGAAAGAAAGAAAGAAAGAAAGAAAGAAAAAAAAAAAAAAAAAAAAAAACTCATACGCGTGTTGTATTTTAGGAAGATTGGAACGCAAAAGAAGATGATGAGATTTGTGCAGAACTACGTGCTCTTGGACGTGAATATAAAGATCAAGTGAAAATAAATCAAGATCGAAAAAAGAAATTATTGGAAATAGTAGACCAACAACTTCAGTTTGAACAATACAGACAAGTGTTGGATACACTGGATAAACAAGTAGAACAAGGATATATCAAACGATTTGTAAGTTGAAATGAAAGTTGTTCAAATAAATGAACTAACTCGTATAAAAAATAAGCGTAATCAAAAATCAAAGAAAAGTGCTAGTAAATCTGGTAGATCAGCTTTATCTGAAAATGCAGCCTACGCGGCAAACAAGAGAAAAACATGGACAAACGCGCTTGGAGAGATTTTTAAAGACAAAAACCTCACTATGCCTTCCAAAACAATTTATTCCCCTCCAACTGATGGCTGTTAAATCCCTCCTCCCTCCTCCCCCTTTTTTTTTTCTATTTGTAAATATTTATTCACTCTTCTTTTTACCAAATATTTCCTTTAAAGAAGACCAAACAAATGCTGCCAATACACCTACTGAATGACCAACATAAGTAGATATAATACATGAGATGGGCCAAGCTTGCCAATCTCTTTCCCAATCTAAAGGCAAGACAATTGCCCCAATCCATGCTCCAGCAAGTGCACAAACAGCTTGTGCATAAGCATAAATCTCTGAGGTTGTTGTAGGACTAGAATAACGTTACTGCTTTGCTCTTTTTTCTTCTTTCTCTACCTATGATGTACAAAGACCTTGATCCAAACAGGGTTTTCAAGAGATTGAAAACAAGGCATAATGGTTAAAATTGACAAGTAAGCTGCAAAGAGGAAGGTGTTTGGTACTTTTCTATGAATATAAAAAGTGAGTACATGAATCTTTCTTTTTTTTTTATCTTACTCTATTAGGGGTGCACCAAATAACACAACCAACAAGTAAAGTATGCCTGTTGCTGTAACACTTGAGATCGTACTATAAAGAGCTGTTTTCTATATACACATGTTTTAGTTGGTTTCTTTTTTCTTTTATTAAAAACTTTACCAAAAATTTATCTGATGTTCCACGCAAAACATGAGAAAGTCCAATTAATGCTAAATGACCCAAAAGCAAAATAGGTACAGTTGTTAAAAGTGTTGTTACAGGATCTTTTAATAAAGAAGTAGAAGGTAAAACGAATGTTGCTGTATAATTGAGTCCAATGGCCAATAGGCTTACAACCAATTCACTACCAAACATTTTATTGAGAGAGTAAAAAAAAAAAAAAAAAAAATTAGAAAAAAAAAAGTCCATCGCGTCTCCTTTCATTTAACGTGTTTTTCTTTTCTTTTTTTTTTTTAAAAAAAAAAATGACTGAAAGTAACAAGAGAAGTTTTGAGACAAGTTTTTTTGATGAAGACGAGGATGAAGATTATTTGATATCAGCCAGTATAGATCAAGAAATTGTCAACAAGAAAGAATTCACTACAAATTTTTTTGAGGAAGAGGATGAAGATTATTTGATCTCTGCCAGCATGGAAATCGAAAAAGATCAAGGGATCATTAGCTTTGACGACTTTATGAATCACAAAGAACAACAGCCTTCGTCTTTTGATTATAATGACAATAATAGTGAGCAGGTACAACTTGGAAATTCATTTTTGGATGCTGTAGAATCGATGGATATCGATGACAACGATCCATTGTTTTTAAATAAAGAAACCGACACGAGTGCCGCCAAACCAACCGAGATTTCGTCTGTTAGAGAAACGATCCATTATAAAAAAACACAGACCGAGATCAGCTATACACCTGAATATATAAAACCAAAGATTGACTATACAAAGGCGCCTACCACAGGATCCTTTGTGATGGCCACTTGTCCTAGAACCGGTAAAACCCTTTACTTGCCCAAACAAACACAAGCAAAAAGCAAGAATAAAAAGAATGACTTGTATAAGCAAATCATCAATCAATCGAATAAAGGAAATCTGTTACCTACACCCATATCCACACTTATGAAAAATATTGAAAGACAAAACCAAGAAAAGTTGAAAAATATTGAAAGGTACTAGTTAAATACAAGCAGGAAAAAAAAAACAATATCAACAACCTCTCACACCAAAAAACAAAAAAAAAAAAAAAAAAAAAAAAAAAAAAAAAAAAAAAAAAAAAAAAAAAAAAAAAAAGAGAAATAGAAACAGACAAGAAACAAAAACAAAAAAAAAAGAAGAAATTATCTGAAAAAGATGCATCTGGTACACTTTGGGTGGATCGATATAAACCAAAGACGTATTCTGATCTGACAGGAGATCAAAAGTTGTTTCGTCAAGTACTTCAATGGATCAAACAATGGGATTATTGTGTGTTTAACAAAATGCCCTATCAAGAAACCCAACGTGATAAAGCAATGAAACAATTTAAAGATAATCAGAATCCAAACAAATTCTATAAAAGATTCGATCCTCAAGAGACCAACGATTCATTATTACGTCCAGAGAAAAGAATTCTTTTATTATCCGGTCCACCCGGTTTTGGTAAGACAACAGTGGCTCATGTCATGGCCAAGATGGCAGGTTATAATATTATTGAAATCAATGCAAGTGATGATCGTACGGGTGATGTTGTGAATACAAAGATAAAGTCTGCTTTGGAAATGCAGGCGATCATGAGAGATCCAAATCAATTAGAGAATGGAGAGCGTACGATGAGTATGAATCAAAAGCCAAATTTGATTGTTATTGATGAAATTGACGGTGTGAGCAATAGAAGTGGGGCAGGTGGAACAGATGCAAGTATTTTATTTTTTTTATTTTTTATTCAAACAACTCACACCTTGTAATAGAGTTTTATTTCTCAACTGATTCAAATAGCTACTGCTGGAACTAATGAGAATAAAAAATCAAAATCAAAGAAAAAAGAAACTCCCTTGCGTAGACCTATCATCTGTATCTGTAATGATATGTAAGTTAAAAGGAAAAAAAAATTAATATTAAAAAAAAAAGTAACATGAAAATATAGTTATGCACCTGCACTTCGTCCTTTGAGATACGTTGCTCAAGTCATGTACTTTAAAGAAGTACCGATGATTACGGTTGCCAAAAGATTGGGTGAAATTTGTGCATATGAAGGATTGGAGACAGATTTAGGTTCTTTACGTGTATTAGCAGAGACTACGAATGGTGATCTTCGAAGCTGTATAAACACATTACAGGTAAAAAAAAAAAAAAAAAAAAAAAAAAAAAAAAAAAAAA
>JNDS01005349.1:0-15346 GCA_000697035.1 Rhizopus stolonifer B9770
TTTTTTTTTTTTTTTTTTTTTTTTTTTTTCAAAGATTTCCATGGTTGCATTTGTTTCGTTCTTTGGACACACAAAGTTCATGTACCCTCAAAGAGATTATGATATAAAATATAATCTATTTTCATTTGACACCAAAATCTCTCATCGTTAACCCCATAAACATGACCAAAATAAGAACACAAATTAAAAAAAAAAAAAAAAAAAGTGTTCAAGTGCAATTGGATCAAGTTGGCTCTAAAGTGTAAAACTTACTCCTTGCTTGATTTGGGCAGGATCATTCTTTACTAGTTAAGAGAATTGTGTGATTAAACTAACTTTAAGAATTAGCTTACAAGACATCATGATTTACAAAGAATAACAATAAAGGATTATACACTTTCACCCGCAAGAAGATTTTTTTAAAAAAAAAAATAGAATAAAAAAGGTGTCTTTTTTTTATTTTTTTTTTTCAATCGCAAAAAAAAAAAAAAAAAAAAAAAAAAAAAAAAAAAAAAAAAAAAAAAAAAAAAAAACTGGAAACACCCAAGCGTTGAATGAGTAGTTGTTTAAATGATTATTTTTGTATTCTTGACATCAGCATTTACATTGGTCGTTGCACAAAAACTGATTACTATTCCTTTCCAAGCTGTAGAACACAAAGATTTGAAAGCTGCCTCTTTTGAAAATCGTCGCGTACGTTCGATCCTTGCCAATGTTGATTTGGCTTACTTGATTCAGATCCATATAGGTACGCCTCCTCAGCCTTTTTATTTATTATTAGACACGGGTTCCTCCAGTACCTGGGTCCCTCTCGAAGGCTGTGCTAATAATTGTGGGTATCCTTACCATTCACTCCAACCCTCTCGTTCATCTACGTTCAATACATCTCATCTTCCATTCAGTATTCACTACGGTGAAGGCTTTTCTAGTGGATATTATGCAAAAGATACAGTCACTATAAATGGTGTGGCTATACCAGAAGTTGTAAAAATGTTAAAATACATATTCAACAAACATACTAATCGAAAGCCTCCCAATAGAATTTCGCTGTATCTGATTATAATGATGGCGAAATAACAATGGACGGGGCAGGTATGGAATATGTTCAAATGAGAAGGATAACTCATCTTTTTTTTTTTTTTTTTTTTTTTCTTAGATGGCATACTAGGTATTGGCCCTGATAATTTAAGTTTATTTGACAATCCAGAAAACAAAATGATCCCAACACTTGTAACAACAATGTATGATAAAGGATTTATCGGCCAAAAGGTATTTTCAGTGTACTTTCAACCTCTTTGGCCAGGACAACAACGTATCAATGGTGAAATCGTGTTTGGTGGAGTAGAACCTAGACATATCATTGGTGATGTTAAATATGTGCCCATTTCAAGTAGAAGAGAGTATTCGGTATAAAAAATGAAATTATATTTTTATGGTCTCCAGATGTGTCATAACACAGTATATAATATAGGATTACTGGGCAGCAGATATTCATAGCATTAAAGTTGGAAATCATATACGATATTTTAATAATCGTATCACAGCCATGGTTGACACTGGTATTAAATAGCAACTGAAATGTTTATGAAACTGACGCAAAAAAAAAAAAAAAAAAAAAAAAATAAGGTTCAACTTTGATTTATTTACCAAAGGAATCAGTCGATGATTTATTTAGATCTATAAAAGGTGCTCGTCGAGATCGATCTGGTCAATATATTATACCCTGTAGAGCGCCCAATTTACCAAACATTTCAATTCGACTAAACACTACAGATTATGTTCTTACTCCACAAGACTATGTGATCACAAGCGGAACAGTAATTTTTTTTTTTTTTTTTTTTTTTTTTGCATTGCGCATTATGACTAACTTTAAAAAAAAAAAAAATAGCTCACTTATTCAAAAGATTTTTGTTACACTTATATTCAAGATAGTCCATCTTTTGTAGATGCCATTTTAGGTTATGGATTTTTACAACAATACGTATCTGTATATGATCGCGAAAAGAAACGAATTGGATTCGCTCATCGAGCTATACTATAATTTACACTTATTTCCGATGACGTAAATAAATAGCTTCATAAATATGCTTGATTTTTTTTTTTTATTTTTTATTTTTTTTTTTTTTTTTGGGAGAGTAAAATGTTTAGATCAACACTTAGATCTCGGTTGATTCAAAGTTATCAACCTTTTGTAGTAAGGCAAAGGTTGTTGTCACAACGCGTCTTTATTCAACGTGCGGAAAAACAAGTTGTAGTAGAAAAGAAGAAACCTTTATTACAAAGAATTAAAGAAGAAGCTGTGCATTACTGGCATGGTGCTAAATTACTTGGTTTAGAAGCCAGAATCTCTTCTCGTTTAACCTACAAGTTATTACAAGGAACAAAATTAACACGACGTGAAAACAGACAAGTAAAGGGATAGATATTAAAAAAAAAAAAAAAAACCCCCATTTATTTTCAATTTTTTAAAAAAAAAAAAAAAAAAATCCACTACCGCAGCTTAAACGTACAACGTCTGATATTCTTCGATTGGTTCCCTTTGCGGTATTTCTTATTGTTCCCTTTATGGAATTACTTTTACCAGTAGCTTTAAAATTGTTTCCCAACATGTTACCCAGCACATTTGAAAACAAGAAACTGGCCGAAGAAAAAAAGAAGAAGCTGCTTCAGGTCCGGCTTGAGATGGCCCGATTCTTACAAGAGACGATTGTCGAGTCAGGGGCCATCTCTGGTTCAGATCCAGGAGCGGCCAATGCCTTTGGTGCCTTCTTTCACAAGGTACGTATGACGGGCGAACAGGCATCAACAGAAGATCTTCTCAAGATCGCCAGCCGATTCGAAGACGAACTCACACTCGATAATCTTTCCAGACCTCAACTGGTCTCCATCTGCCGTTACATGAACATCAACGCCTTTGGTACAGATAACTTCTTGCGTTTTCAAATCAGAAACAGAATGCGTCAGATCAAGACGGACGATGGTGAGATCCAGCACGAGGGGATCGATCATTTGACCATACAGGAACTCAACGCCGCTTGTGTGGCTCGTGGGATCAAGACCGTCGGTACCTCCCCAGGAAGAATGCGCGATGAATTGAGCCAGTGGCTCGATCTCCATTTGAATCACAAGGTCCCATCGACTTTGCTCATCTTGTCTCGAGCTTTCAGTTTTACGGATGTTCGTGTCTCGCCCGAGGATGCTCTTCGTGCCACCTTCCAAAGCTTGCCTGATAATCTGGTGAATGAGGCCGAACTCCAGGTGCTGGAGACAATCGGTGCAAGTACTTATAAACATAAATTGGATGTGCTTGAGCAGCAAGAAGAGTTGATAGAAGACGAATCAGAACAAGAAGAAAAGGACAAGAAGGCACGTAAAGAAAACGAAGACGTGATTATGGCAAAGGAGTTCCCTAGTCATGTAAGTATTGGAAAAAGAAAAGAAGAAAAAATATTATTCCAGAATTTTGTCTCATTATGGATGCCATTTTTTTTTTAAGGAGGAAATCAAGTCTGATGATGAAGACTTACAGGCCGCATTGGCTAAATTGAAGACAAAGGTTGAATACCTTGAACATCGCGCTCAATTGAATGAAATCATGTTTCATCATGAAGATTATAAAGAGGTATACAAACAGATTCTCTTTTTTTTTTAAAAAAAAAAAAAAGAAAAGAAAAAAAAAAAAAGAAAAAAGAAAAAAGAAAAAGAAAAAGAAAAAGAAAAAGAAAAAGAAAAAGAAAAACTTACACTGTTCTTAGCTCATTGATGACTTGAAGACAGCAAAAAATAGTGAGGCAAACAAGTCCACTCAACGTCTTAGTCAGAGATTAGAGAAGTTGTTGACTGCTATAGATAAAGACCTCGATTCGCTCGAAAACAATGAGGACACCAACAAAAAGGCCTAGAATTTTTTTTTTAAAAAAAAAAAAATAAAAATAAAAAAAGTCTAGATTTTAAAATCATCTATGTTTCAACTGGGTGCTGAGTCCCCCTCTTTTTTTTATTTTCCCTTGGCTAATACGCGTCCCAAATTTGAATTCTTTAAAATCATATACGCGTTTTTTTTTTTTTTTTTTTTTTTTTTTTTTTACACTAAATACACCTTGATTGCCAAGATACGTAATTCTTTTCTACTAGTGACAATCTTGGCGCTTTTTTTTTTTTAGAGGAAAAGAGTGGTGTTTGAGTAAATCTAACTGGAAGACTCTTATGAACTATATGATACTATATGTCATTATGATTATCTTCTCACTACGAAAAGCTTCACTTTTATTGTCCTTTCAAAAGAATAAAAAAAAAAATCCATTTTGATCAAAGTATATGTATTCAATTACTGAAAGCAACTGGTGTGGTGTTTTTTTTTTTTTATAAAAAAAAAAAAAAAAAAAAAAAAAAAAAAAAGATTTAAATAAGCTTAACATGGGCCCACTTGTAAACAAATCGGAAGCTTAAAGCTTTGAAAGATTTGCGGTGTTTTTTCGTTTCAATTTATTTAAACCTGGATTCAAGTTATTAAAAAAAATTTTTTTTTCAATAAACATTATTATCTCAATTGATTTCAATTGTTCATTGTAAGAATAAGAATCAACAAATAAACACCTTTTCAATACATTTTATGACAAGAATGTTTGCAATTTTCTATAACGCCACTTTTTTCTTAAAAAATCTCTATTGTGTTCAGTTCCATATTAATTAGCGCAGTTACACCGCCAAAGAAATGAGGTGCCACGAAAAGGTTTTAATTAAAGGTTCCTTTTTTCCTGGGTTTCTTCCCTTTTTTCTTTCTTCTTCTTTATTCGTACTACATGGTGACCCTTTCAAAAATTGTAAGTTTTGATAACAATAAAAAAAAAAAAAAAAAAGATAGAATGCTAACCAGTACATTAGAAAGATCGAGTGACTGAAACAAAATGGTCTAAACTCTATGTTTCGATGGCCATGTTACAATGTGTCATTATCTTTGGCTTACAAACAGCCATATGTTATTTAAATGCTTATGAGGCACGTCAATTACCACAATCCGCGACAAACAATGCACTTACCACTAGCTACAGTGGAAATATACCCCAACAAGCAGCTGATCGTCTTGATCGAATCATATGGGAAAATATTGCATTCATCAGTTTCCAAGCTTGGTTTATTTGTATGGTGTTTGATGCAGTAAAATACCCTATTAAAAAAAAAAAAAAAAAAAAAAAACTGACTGAAATGATTAGACAACCTACCAAAATACAGCTGAAATATTAGCACTTGCTATTTTAAATGCAGTATGTGCCATATTAGGCGCACTTCAACTCGTAGACTGTATTCGATGGCTAAGACGATTGAAATTAGTTGGATCACCCATTTATTCTTTATTGACTGCCGAAAAAATCGAAATAGCACTATCAGCCGTCATCTTAGTATTTGCTATCATTATGTGTTTTCTAAGCATTCAAATGTCAAAGCAATTTGGTTGGAATATTTACAAGAAAATTGGAGCAGATGTCAAGATTCAAAGTAAAATATATATATATATATACACACACACACACACAATATTTTCTAAACTTTCTCTTTTCCCTCTTACTTTTTTTTTTTTTTTTTTTAAAAAAAATTTAGAAATGTACATCATTTTCCAGTTTTTTGTATTATCTTTAAAGATTCAAATCTTTACTGGTTTCTTCGTTTCTCTGTTTTATCTAATCCAATTTGCTTTAAAGCAATCCCAAAATAACTTGTGGAAAGCTATTATTCAAATTGTTGTCACTGTACTTATCATTCCCTTGCTTTATTTCGCAAGAATAGCGGTAAGATTTTTTTTTTAAAAAAAAAAAAAATACTAAATAATTGATTGATTATAGGGAAGCAAAGAAAGTAAAATCAGAATGTCTACTTTTATTACATTTCAATGCCTGGAACTATTTCACTTTATACTCATTCTTTATCAAACATTTCAACCTGAAGATCGTTGGTATACTTGGATTGTGTTAGGTAAGACAAAATAGACAATAGTCTCTCTTTTTTTTTAACACTTTTTTTTTTTTTTTTTATAGTAATTATTGGTATCATATTGGTCATTATTAGTGGTGTGTTGGGAGCTATATGTATGAGTCACTTTGGTAAAGGATTGAAACCGTTTGTTCAAAGAGGTAGCCATAAAGCTAAGATGGATTTAGAAAATAATACAAAAAAGACAAATGAAAATTGGCAAATTGATGAAGATTAATAAATGTTTATTACGTGTACATAAAGTCAATCGCTGGTTTCGATTTGGCTGTATACTGTATGTATTTGTGTGTGTAAATTTTTTTTTTTTTTTTTTTTTTTACTCGGATTTTTGAACTTGAGTGGATTCCTTGATAGCCATAAGTTGCTTTGCGCGGAAAGTCTCATAGTGAATTAAAGCTGTAGTTTCAATTAAATCTTGCAAGTGAGTTCTAGTCAAAAAGTTGCGAAGATGAATAAATTCACAATGTGTGTCGTCCTCAACTATATATATATATACAAGAAATTAGAATAAACATACAAGAAAAAAAAAAAAAATCAAAGAAACACAAACCATTGATGACACCCCATCTTGTCTTTCGGCCTCGCACTGCTTTTCCATCAACAACCACGTTTTTTTCGGATCCAACAACAGCAAAAGGAATAAGCTCAAAAATACTCTCATTCAAATTCTTTTCCTGTTCTTCATCTTCCTCACTTTCATAAGGGTATAATCGAATATTGTGAAAGACAAGCTCGGCTTTAATCTATGGTAATTTGAGTAACAACCCAAAATCAGTTGGAAAAAAAAAACTTACTCTCTTTTTGAATGCTTCACGTTCTTCCATAGTAAGCGAATCAGCCTTGGCAATAACAGGTACTACATTAACAACTTCTGACAACTTTTTGAGAACGACAATATCAATAGGCTTTAAACTATATCAACAAAACTTGAGTTTTATAAACATTTATATCATTAACTTACGAATGACCGGAAGGTGTAATAAAGAACAAACAACAGTGAACGCGGGTATCGACAATATAACGTTCACGTCTAGCTGTCAACTCTTTACGCAAGTAAGCAGAGTGCTGGTCTTTAATATACTTGATAATGGGTTCCCAACTAATTTAGATTTAGATTTAGATTTTTTTTTTTTTTTTTTTGGGATTCATAAACACAATATCTTTACCAATCATCATTATTAACTTGATCTCCATAACCTGGTGTATCCACAATATTAAGTCTCAATCGAACACCGTTTTCCTCAATGGCTGTTTATCGTAAGACTTTTTTTTTCATTTTTCATTATCAAACTTACTATGAGCAACGGACTCAATTTCAGTTGTCTGGCGAGTTGTTTCAGAAGCTTCAATTCTACCTTTGCTTTCAATCAAGTGAGAAGCAAAGATGGTATTAACAAGTGTTGATTTACCAAGTCCTGATTGACCTATTAAAAAAAAATTGTAAGCTTGGAAACTGTCATTAAAAGAGAATGTCATTTACCAACTACCATCACATTGAATTGAAAACCTCTTTTCAATAACTTTTTCTCGATTTGTTGAGTGATCGTATCAAAACCAACATAGCTATTCAAGGCGGTCTATTTTGACATTAGATGACAAAGAAGAAGAAGAAAAAAAAAAAAATCATGTACCTGAGGAATGACTGCAGGTGGCTGTTCTGAAGAAGGTGATGCTACAGCAGAGACTGACATTGTTTTTCTTTCAAAAAAAAAAAAAAAAAAAATTACAAAAAAGGGGGAGCCAAAAGGAAAACAGATAAAATAAGGGGGTGAGTAATAAATAGTAACACAAAATAAGTTCGATCCACGTGTTACTGCACCTGTTCATTTTCCTTAATTGCACAAAGATGATTGGTGGATGATATTAAATGCGCCAATGTCAGGTTAAATCAAACACACACACATACACACACATATACATACATACACACACACACACACACACATATATATACACACATACGGAATTTCCTTTTATAAGTGTACCCCTTACATGTCTGTGTGTTTGATCTTTCATGTCTATTTATCATTTGAAATAGTTTATTGGTTTATTCCATGCAGTCTTGTTCCACTGTAAGGGCATGAATTTACTTTGACATATTGGAAATTTAGATTAGTTTTCCCTTGTTTCTCCTTTTCTATGGCATACTCTCACTCACTCTCTCACTCTTCTTTTTTCTTTTTTTGCCTAAAAGCTTTAATCCTTTTGTGTGCCTTTGAATATTTATTTCTTTGGGGAAATAAGGGGGGGGGGAAGTTTCATGTCAGGGTTGCTTCTCGATCCTACTAAACATTTGTATACAGAATTTTATTTGCAGATTTGTTTTTTTTTTTAAAAAAAAAAAAAGAAAAAAAGAGGGAGATAAACACACACACACACACACACACACACACACACACACACACACACACATAAAGAAGATATGGAAAGGATCGTACTCATGGATAATAATCCCATGTTTTCCCCCGCACTCCTATCATCAGAGGAAAAAACAGAAAAAACGAAGGCCATTTATGTTGATCTCTTTAATTAGCTTGTCTTTGAGTATACTTTATTTAGGACACACTCCTGCTTTTTTTTTAAAAAAAAAAAAAACCTCCTTCTCTTTATTTTTGTTTAAAGAAAAACTCTAGAACTCGAAAATAAACAAACGCATTAAGATAGTAACTGTAGCAAAAAAAAAAAAAAAAAAAAAAAAAAAAAAAAAAAAAAAAAAAAAGCTCGGACAATTTACTACTTTAACAAATAAATTGGGAGGGAAACAATATCCGATCTAGGCTAATGAGAAAAAAAAAAAATAGATAGAAAAATAAAAATAAAAATAAAAAATAAAAAAACGAATATATTGAGGGGGTGGGGGAAAATTGAAGGATTTAAACTTTTTCACTTGAAAAGGTATTGTACCCGATCAGAAAATTCAATGTGAGTAAGAAATAGTAATTTTCTCAAAGAAACTAGAACAGTTAGGGAGTTCCGGGAGGTAAAAGAAAAAAAAAAAAGAAAAAAAGAAAAAAAGAAAAAAAAATTCAAACAGAATCTGTTGTATCAGTTGTGAAATTCTTTCAACATGCGATCTCTTTTGGCTTTTTTTTTTTTTTCTGTGATACAAGTCAAACAACTTGTCAACTTTCCCCCCCCCCAAAAAAAGTAATCAAATAATGTGCACGGTGAAAGAAATCGAGACAATTTGGCTATCGGGACGGACTCCGATGTGTGTGTGTGTGTGTGTGTGTGTGTGTGTGGAGTATTTTATAAAAATAGTGAAATAAATTAATCTTTTTCATGCTTTGATCGACAGTTGTGCTATCAAATAGCGAACAGACACTGTTCAGCGGAGATACTTTTTACAACCACGCAATGAGCATGTGAACAATTGCTACACAATCGAGAGGCATGCTGAAAGGGAGAAATGTGATTTTTTTTTTTTTTTATTAAACAAAAAAGCCAATTATCAAAAATAAGCTTTTCTTTGAAATCGTCTCTCACCTTTCATTTCCGATAGGCTAATGTAGGAGGGAGTTGAGAGGGAGCGAGAAGGAGTGACAGGCTATATATGTTGAGACTGATCAACCATCAAAGCTTTATTCTCCTTTTTTTTTTTTTCTTACTCCTTCATTATCTCTTTCTCTTTGTTACGCGTTTTTTTTATATATATATCAAGGAGTTACAATATAAGGGGTTGGGTTTGAAGGGATACACATTGTGTTATAAGCAGTAGAAGGTCAAACCCTTAGTTTTTCTTAAATCTATAAATACTGCAGCATCTCTTTCTTTTTCTTCCCTTTATTTTTTTTCCCCCCCTTTTAACTAATCATCTTACAATTGAACTTTCGTTGTCTTGACAACTGAAAACAAAGCAATTTACATACAACTCAAAACATTTTACGAATTTAAATAAGAAAAATACAAAACCTCCAAGCGAGAAGACCTTGTCAAAAAAAAAAAAAAAAAACAAAAAAAAAAAAAAAAGGAGGAGGGGCGATGAGGAGGGGAGAGAGAGAGAGAGAGAAAGAGGAATAAAGGAGCAACCAAGAATATACGCCAGTACATCAAAAAAGGCGTATATAATTTGCGGGGATGAATATGCAACATAATTTTTTTAAAAAACGTGTCTTGTTATGATAATATTATTTAGTCATGTATGCACACCTTGACTCTTATTGCTCAAGTTTTTCTACCTTTTTTTTTTTTTTTTTTTTTTTTTTTTTTTTTTTTATTGTTTTCTAATTTAGTCAATTTTCTAGACCTTTTCAATGCCGAGAAGTGGGATGCGGTAAAAGTTTTATTCAGGTAAAAAAAAAAAAAAAATATAAAATTTGCATAAAATTAATCATTTTAATTATCAAAACAGCGTTCAGCCTTGACTGTTCATCAAAGAACTCATTCGGGTGAAAGACCACATGTATGTGAGCATCCCCACTGTAACAAAAGCTTTAGTGATAGTAGCTCTCTTGCCAGACACAGGTAAATAAATAAATAGAAAAAAAAAAGTATTGAAAAGTTCTTGAAATACTCATTTTTTTTCATTAGACGCACTCATACCGGCAAAAGACCTTACAAATGTCCTTTCGATGGTTGCTCTAAAAGCTTTGTACGTAAAACAATGTTGACAAAGCATATGAAGATGGACCATGTCACCAATGGTAGAAGGCCTTCTGTACAATGGCAGCCTTTTATAGAAGAGCGTAGAAAGTTGATTCTTGAGCAACAACAGCATCAGCAACAACAGCAATTACCTTGCGCCTGTACCAATTGTACATATTCCCCCCAACAAACGACCGCCACTCCACGTTGGTCTCCCCCTACGCCAGTATTGTCTGGATTCGAAAGTCCTTATTCCAGTCAAGACGATGCTTCAAACCCTTCATCTCCTACCACTACATCTTGGCCTTACAATGCTCCATTTCAACCTCTCCAACAACCTTATCAACAACCTTATCAACAACCTTATCAACAACCTTATCAACAACCTCTTCAACTTCCTTACCAACAATCCGTTCAACTCAATTGGCCCTCTCCACCTCTCTATGATAGCCCAGTTGTGTTACCCAGCTTGTCTACCGTCATTCGCCCTAAAGAAGATTGGTATTTAAGAAGACTCAGTGGATATTACCCTTAATTATGTAGATTATGCCAACACACAAACTCTCCTTCAATCTATAAGCACAAAACCCTATGCTTCCATGCCTTTTTTTTCTCTCCCCCCCCCTCCCCTTTCCTACTTTCATGTCTTTTTTATATGTAAACGATTCTCTTTATGCCTCATATCTTTTTTTTTTCTTCTCCACTAGCATTATCAACTCTTTATTCATACATCATTTACCATACTCCTTTTTTTTTTTTTTTTTTAATTTTATTTTTTTAAAAAAAAAAAAAATGCTGAGACATAGCCAAATTCGTCTTCGTAACTCTACAGAGAATAACAAAAATTACAAAAAATTAAGCAAGTGCAGTAGAAGTGAGCTGTATCAACTGCGCCAAAAGAACCTACAGATGTTAAATAACAAGTAAGGAATGGAAGGAAAGAGAGATTGGCTGGTACCATAAGAAAATTTTTTATCTTTACACTATATATAATAGTGCTCTTCTTCAAAACCTATCGGACAAAGGTGCAAAGTTAAAGGAGACAAACGAACAAATTGAGCAGCTGCTGATTGATGAAAGAACAGCAAGTGCACAAGATACCATCACAGTAGAAAACACATCCTTTGGCCAATGTCCTTTAACTAAAAAACTAGAAGCCATGTCGTTGTTAACAGCCAGACAGGGTGCAAGAAAAAAGTCAGTCGATTTAGCAAACGAACAAGCTTTGTATCACAAATTACCAAGAAGGCTATTAAAGATGAAAAGAGCCTCTAGTTGTCACTATCCAATACCACCAGAAAAGGTAAGTTTGTCACTCATAATCACAAAAAGAGTAAGAAGACAGCAATTTTTTTTCTTTTTCTTAAAACAAGTTTCAAAAATATTAGGTTAAGGCTAAAATGATCACAATCAATGAATCACTTAACCTACAAAACTACAGTACAGTAAGTTGGAAAAAAAAAAATACACAACTATTATTAATCCAACACTTTTTTTTTTTTTTTTTTTCCAGCGAGAAGATGCTTTCGATGTTGAAAATCCAAGTATAAATTTATTAAAGTCACTCAAGTAAGTGTACACCATTTGTGTCTCATTGATTCTAAATATAGTTTCTTTTAGTCTATCTTTAAGGCATATACCTCAAAAAGACAAACAAGAATACGAATTACCTTTGGAATATGACAAAGAGTCAGAAAATGATAGTGATTCAATGGATATTGACCAATAAAAAAATTTCCCTTTTTTTAAAAAAAAAAAAAAAATATTGTCACCGATTATTTCTTTGTTATTTCTTCTTTATATAAACAAAAGATGGGTAAAGAAAAGAAAGAATTAAATGATGATAAAAATTAACAAACAATTACAGATCATCAAAAGGCAATGTTAGAAGAGCTCATGTCACAATATGTTGACGTTGACAATAAAGACTTTTGGGATGATAGTGTAAGTTTTACAAGCCCCATCCATCCCCCCAAAAAAAAAAAAAAAAAAAAAAAAAAAGAAGCTAATCTCTTTAGAAAGGTTTGTAAACATTATCTTGTTGCCTTTTGTCCTAACCAACTTTTCACCAACACAAAATCTGATCTTGGTGCCTGCGACAAGATTCACAATGACCGTTTGAAAGATAAATACCAAAAATCGGATAAAAGAAGATATTCTTACGAAAATGATTTCTATGACTATCTTAATAAACTCATTGCTGATTTGAAGCGCAAGATTATTCAAGGTAATGGCAGAATAAACATTCAAGCAGATGAAAGAGCAAGTATCATTTTTTTTCTTTTCTTTTTTTTTTTTTTTTTTTTTAAAAAAAAATAACCTTTCATAAAAATAGTTGCTTGAGCTCAGAAGAGAAGAAAGAGGAGAAAAGATGGTTTTATTAGATGTAAAGATTAAAGAATTGCTTCAGCAGGTTGAAGAAGCCGGTGAAGAAGGCCGTGTTCAAGAAGCTACTGATTTGCAAAGTCAAGTAGATAAACTTCAAATTGAATTGGAGCAAGTTAAAGAGGTAAAAAAGAAAAAAAAAAAAAAAAAAAAAAAAAAAAGACCTGACGAAAGGATCTTGGTAAACTAAACATGATTAACCTATAGAACAAAGATGGTCTCAGCCCAGCTGAAAAGCGAATGGAGGTAAGACTAAACTAGGTAAATTGTAAAATACGTGCTTTGAACAGAATTTTATCACCCTTTAGGTATGCGATGTTTGTGGTGCATTTTTGGTAACACATGACGCATCAGACAGATTGGAGTCCCATTACAAAGGTAAACAACATCAAGGTTTCTTAAAGATACGTGAAGCGCTCAATGAAAAGAAGGTAACAATCAAATACTATTCACATTTTGTTCTGTTTCTTAAAAAAAAAGGAAATTGTTCCTTTTTTTAGCAAACTCAACCTCAATCATCACCATATCCAAATCAATCTCGTCCCCACACTAATTACTCTCGTCAACGATATGAGTACAACGACCGTCGTGAGGGAGGTAGGCATAGAGAATACCGCCGTTATTCTGACCGTGAGCGCAGGGATAGATATCACCACGGACGCAATCGACGTGACAATGACGATTTTGCAGGCGCGATAGAAAGCTACAGCAGACACTCTCGTCGTGATCAAGATGAGTTCTCTCCTCGATCCCCAGCAGGAAACTATCGTTCGAGATCTCCAGCAGGAAGCTATCGTTCGAGATCTCCAGGAGCAAAACACCGTTCACGATCTCCAGTCGTAAAATATCGTCATGATTAAGTAGGTGAAAACAAATGCTTTCTTTGATTAAAACAATATTTGCGAGTAAATGTTATTGTTTTTTTTTTTTTAATGTCTTTTCTTGAATTCAATTTTGATTGGGTTTTTAAATGTAGTCATTCCCCAGACAATACCTCCCTTTTCAATTCCATTTGGGTGTTTAGAATCCTTGGGTAATGACCATGTATATTTTCTCACTGAAAAAAAATTAGTTTTTTTTTTTTTTTTTTTTTTTTTGGGGGGGGGGCTGTTTTCTACAATAAAAGACTTACATAACAGAGAAATTGCCACACGTTGCTCAACTAAACTAAAATTCATACCAACACAATGTCGGCTGCCACTACTAAATGGTGCCCAAGATAAATTGTTCAGACTATCTGCCTCTCCTCCAGATCTGAATCGTTCAGGATCAAATTCGAAAGGACGACTCCATACGTTGTGATTATGTTGAAGCGAATGCATATCGAAACATATATCTGATCCTTTAGGTATATGTACATTGCCCAAAACGAGATTTTCCTGGCTCGTTCTATCGGTGGTAACATATGCAGGTGGATGTCTTCGTAAGTTCTTTACAGAAAATGTGAGTGACATACCAAAGGTCAAAGCTATAGATTAGTTACCTCTTTTATAACCATATTAATATAAGTAAAATCTTTTAACTGATCTAAAGTAGGAGAAACCTCTTCAGGACCATCACCCAAGACACCTATAGCCTCCTCTCTTGCTTTGTCTTGTATATCCTAAACAAAGAAATTAAGTACATTATGTTTTCTTAAGCTTATTATTACTTTATCTCTTGCGAGTTCATAGATAGTAGTAGCAAGTGCACTTGCAGTTGTATCGTGACCTGCTAAAAAGAAAATACATAGATCGGCCTAAAGAGTAAGGGAAGGGAGGGTTAATACTGTTTTTTTTTTTTTTTTTTTTTTTTTTTTTTTCAGTTTACTCGAAGTTCTTCGTTTGTAAGACCTTCGCCTTCTTTCATTTCACTTTCTATCATCAAAGTCAACAGATCCTTCTCTTCATCAGATCCCTTTCCAACATTTTCAAGAACGAGTCTTCTTTTCTCTTCAATCATGGCATCCATTTTCCCCAAAAACTTGGACATGTAATCATGTAATTGCTTTCTTTTACTGAACCAATGAACGTATTTTGTGTCGAATATAGGGAAAACAATAAAGAAGGGATGTGCCATACCTTTCATAATCGATTCATAATAAGTAACCCATTCACTTTCCTTGTCATCAATCGCGTGTAAATCAAAGCCTTTTTTTTTTTAAAAAAAAAAAAAAAAAATATTAATCATCTATGAGATTCCAACTCTTTCACTTACCAAAGCCTGCAATACCTATAGCATCAATTGCAAATCGTCTGAAAAGATCATTGACATCCACTGGCTCTTTACAATCAATATCCATATTTTCAAGCATCTTATTCGCAAGCCGGCCAAACAGTTTGACAGGCGTAGCTTGCATAAAGGCCATATTGGCAATCTAGAGCCAACAGTTTTTTTTTTTTTTTTTTTTTTTTTTTTTTTAAAAAAAATT
>JNDS01005350.1:0-10560 GCA_000697035.1 Rhizopus stolonifer B9770
AACCAAAAAAAAAAAAAAAAAAAAAAAAAAAAGGCATTGTGTATACTATTGGATACCAGCTTTCATCTGTAGGAAAAGCATTTCCCTTTTTATCAGCTTGGTTAGGTTGGATAGCCTGCTTTTTATCAGGAAGTGATACATCAGCCAATTCATTATTTGGTAATCTTCAGGTAGTAACAGCAAGAGAGATTGGTTTATCGGCCGTACTCATGGCCGCGACGAATTCGAGTGGTGCGATTACATCTAAAATGATTTCACCACAAAACTTGATTACGGGTGTTTCTACTATTGGTTTACAAGGAAAAGAAGGTACGATTCTGAGGCGAACTATATTTCATTCATTATTCATGTGCTCCATTGTGGGTGTCATGGCATGTATACAACAATATCTTATACCAGGCATCATACCTTCCGAATGATAATAATAATAATTATAATAAAAAACAATAATAATTTTGAAAATTCTAAAAAAAGATTCTTATTTAGGATCGTGCCACATACTGATGCTATTATTAACACCATCCTCAATCTTTTTTAAGGCCCCTCCCCCTACTTGGTATGTGCGTTTTCATTTTTCTCACTGGTCATTGGGTATGAACCTGTAGACATTATTGTGTCACTTTCAATAAGCGAGAAGGGACAATGTTAAACTCTTTATTAACAAACCTTATATTTCACGTGTATAATTATATACTACATGTATCTTTTTTTTTTTCTCCCAAAAAAAAAAATTCTTGTAACAAGTAAACTATTCAAATTGAGTTTTTTTTTTTTTTTTTTTTTTGTATGCATTAAAAGATCAAATTGAAGCATATAGTGATTTGATCGGGAGATGAAATATTTATTAGAAGCAGTGATGTTCTTTATCTTTCACTCTATAGTCACTTCTTCAATTTACCAGAAATTGAATATAATCTATCCTTTTTTTATCTTTTTTCCGAAAAGAACCTAAAGGTGGATATATAATGAAAGAAATGACACAGTACTATCGCGGAATTTTAAAGAAGGGGGCTCATCAAGCACGTTTTACTCCTCTTTTTTGACTTGAATCTCGTTCGACCTTTTTTTTTTTTTTTTTTTAAAGGAGATTTCATTAAAATGAATACTCTGAACAGAGTGTAATTAACTTTTTTTTTTTCATTTAATTTTAAAAAGAGAAAAAGATCAATTGATAAAGTATTCTCTATACATTCAATTAAGCCTTTATTATTATCATTATTATTATTTATTGGATGTTGTGTGTGTGTGTGTGTGTGTGTATATGTGTGTGGTTTTATGTGGGGAAAGTAGAACGGAATCATATTTTTTTTTTTTTTCTTTCTCGCACAGATCTTGGTTGTCGGTCCACACTGGAGACAAAAGTCCGTGAATCTCCTTTTTCAAGTTAGCTTCTTTATTGTACGGTGTACCTGGAAACCTTTTGTTTCCCAAAATAATTTGTGCATTTATAAATAAAATTACGTAAATGGTTATTGTATTACGTAAAAAGTTGTTGTCAAACATCATCTTTTTATTATTATTTAAAAAAGAAAAAGAAAAAAATTGACGGCTCTGTCAAGTATCCAAGATGCAGGGTTCAATATATAAAATTTAATCATTTCCGTTCAAACCAAAATATAGTTTGACCTTCTTTGGAAGAGCAATTCATATTGGCCCCTTTTGAGGTTTTCTAGTTTTGCATATTCCTTCTCAGAAAGGAAAAATAAACCATTGTTGACGCTAAAAATAACACTTTGTTTGCTCCATTGGTAACAACCAATGTTTAAAAAAAAAAAAAAAAAAAAAAAAAAAAAAAAAAAAAAAAAAAAAGAAATGGTTCGTATAGAAGGGAGAAATGATTGATAATCATTAACATTAGCCATTCCATTGTATTAGTCAATTCTTTGCTATGATTCAACTTGTGTGTTCAGGAGAGTTACAGAGAGTTGTTTTATTTTTAACAACAAATATTATAGGAGATACAAATGGTGTATATTTATAGACTTGCACTCAACGTCTCAATATTTCGTGTTACTCTTTTCTGTTTTAATTTGCCTTTGAAAAGACAAATAATTGAACAGATTCAACGAATAAGTTTGTGACACTGAATTATTCACTTCAGCTTGAAAACAAGAAAGAAAAGGTTTAAAGATCAATTGGCTCTTTTAGGAACAAGGTATCACAGCTGAGAAATCCTCTCCTCTTTTTCTTTGCTGCTTTTTGTAAGAATGAAACATGTCAATAAAAAAAAGTGTGTCAAAGGGAAAAGGGAACTCTAAGTTTATTTATAAATCGCTTGGTATCAATTAGGGCATGAGAACTTAAAAAAGCAAACTAAAATTAAATATAAAAGTGCTGTGCCTGATTTTACTTACAAAAAACGTGGTGACCATTGTCTCTTTTAGGTTCAAGAAACCTGCGGGCTCGATATTTCTTTCTTATTCTTTTTAATTCAAAGAGCATATGATGTACGTTTTTAAACTGCTTTTGCACGCCCGATTTTAAGCTACCGATTTTGTCATCGTTTATTTTTATCCTTTTTTTTTTTTTTTTTTTTCGAAAGTGTTTGTTCAAATGTCTTTCCAACAATATCAATGGAATAATCCAATGCCTCCACATCATACAGTACAATCAATGTCTTTTGGTCTTACATCTGTTGACAATGACTTTACTTCTTATTGTGCAAGTCCCGGACTATCGGATCCTATCATTTTATCAAATGACCAAAAAGATAAGGTAAAATAGGATTTAATTGACAATAATAGGAGACTGATAATCTATGATAGCAACCAACAGAAGAATTGAATCAATTAGAGCCAGCAAAGTTTTTAGAATACCAAATGAACTCATATTACCACCACCCTAACAGTATGTATTACAGAATTTAAATAAGCAAGAGAAAATAACCGTGTTTTATTAGCTAATATACAAGGATATATGGATTCATTTTCAGAGCAGCCAATTGATCTCACTTCCTTTTCATCCGAAGCGCCTTCTTTACTCACTCCCGAATTCCAATATGCAATTCTAGAAAACTCAAGCATCGCATCTTCACCTTCCCTTGATTTCATTTCAGCCGCTTCACCTTCTACTGATTTTTATACACCCATTCCTCATTCTCCACCAGACTTGCCCTTTTTTCCTACACCAGTCACTACACCCAAACCAACACATAAAAAGCAGAAATCTTCCATCAGTCGTACACTGTCTTATGAAAACATTATGGAATTAACTATGGAACAACCCAAACCTACGCCTCCTCCTCAAAAACCTTTAAGTCATGAAAAGGTCATGGAAGCACTTCGTGCCAAGTTGAAAAGATCCGCTTCACCTAAATCTAAATCTGCACCAGAACCTATACCTCCTCCCAATACAAGCCCAACCACTGGTGTTTTATTTCTCGATCTCAAACATCGTCGTCGAAAGTCTTCCAAAAGACAGAGTTATAAATCAATCTAAACTCTCTCCTTTATGAAATAATACCACAACTATGCCCCTCTCCATATTATGCTAAAAATACGTTCATCACGCACTCCCTTATTTACATGTAAAGCAACCTCAAAAAAAAAAAGTACATATGTTTATATATATATATATACACACAACTTACGCCCTTGTCTATTTTTCATTCATTTATTTATACTCCCACCCAAACACAATTCATTCTGTAAAAAAAAAAATAAAATAAAATAAAATATTCTATCTTTTTTGCAAATATATAATTGAATGGTTTCATAATGAATACATTGTTCATTAGTCTCAATAGAAAACTCATGATACATCATTGTACTAAATGATCGCCTCTACCATGCGCGCTGTTAGGTTTTTTTTTTTTTTTTTTTTTTTTTTCGGAGAAACCTTTTTTTTTTTTTTTTCATTTTAGTAAAATTACGTGCACCAATCTCCTCCTCACAGCTTCATTGTTTTAACTGAAAAAAAAAAAAAAAGGAAAGAGAATATAATTACAAAGAATCAAACAAGCTACTGAACAATGATATCATTATCACGTTATCATCCACACAAGTTTAAGTCTGCTTACCGTTTGTCGTTTTTCTACAAGTCCCTACCACCACCACCACCACCACCACTACCACCACAATTACATAGTAGTTTGTAAAATCGATTAATCTATAAAAATCTACTTAGAACCTATTATTATCAATGAAACCTTTGAAGGCGTGACAGGAAAACTACCAAAAAAAAAAAAAAAAAAGAGATTAAGAGACAGCGTAGAATATAGGCTCACATTGAGATAGCATGTCTTCTAAATATTATTGACATTTACTAGCTTACTCACTTGTAGGGGCGGAGAAGGGGGGGGGGAATGGTCTGGTCTGTACGAGATTGCCAAGAAAACTTTTTCCTTGTTAGTAGTGCGTACTTGAAAATTAAACACAATATCCAAGATCATGACACGCCAAAAAGATTTTTTTATTGAATAATATTGAATGAATAGGTTGTTTAAAATGCATCATGCCTAACAATCGACAAAACACCCATACTAACCATAAGAACTTTGTTTAAAAAACGAGCAGACACTTCTTGACAAATAGCAATTTTTTTTTGGACGCTATAAATTATGGTTAAAAGACGTTTGACTTGAAAAACACACGTCAATTTAAAAAAAAAAAAAAAAAAAAAAAAAATGGCGCAAGTTGTTTGTTAAATAACTTTCAAATCATTAATTACTCTGATAATTAAATCCAATAAGAAGACCAGCTCACAGGTTCTTTAATGTATAATTTGATGAATCATTTTTTTTAATCCCTCGATAAAAAATCGTTTTCAAACTGGATTTCAAAAAAGTGCTGTCGAGCGTGGGAACTAGGATATAAATAGATTTTATTTGTTAAAAATGACAGTCCAATTTCTTTTTATTGCACTGAACTGCCTATTAAATACAACACTTTAGGCTGTTTAAAAAATCACTTTTGTTTTTCTTTTGTAATAAAACCAAACAATAATAATAATAATAAAAAAAAAAGGTCCACAACCATCCCTTCCCTTCCTTTTTTTTTTTTTTTTTTTTTAATAATAAGCCTAAATCCTCTAAAGCTTCTCTCCTGAAACCCAACACATTTTAGTCGCGTTTATTTTTTGATCAAATAAAAAAACAGGTTTCATTTAATTTGACACAATCTGGGGTTTAAACCTCCTTTAAAATCTCATAAAATAGTTGAACTAATGTCAAACATGAATTTTGTTTTCTAAAGTCGCGTCCCGAACTAACAAACAAACTGATTTCTTCTTTAATCTTAAAAAGATTTCAGCATATCTTAAAAATAAAGGCGTTAGAGCATTTCCGGCGGTCATTTCACTGAGTCTGTTATATTTAGTACAGGGTGTTTCGAAATTATTCACGCACTTTTTGAAAAAAAATTTCAAGCACTAACTAAAAAAAAATTCAAGCACAAAATGAATAAAAAATCAAGCACATTAAAATTTATTAAATGGGTTTTCTGTTTAAGCAATCAACAAATTTCCCCACTGAATATCTACAAAAAGCCTTGCAAGTCACTAGTGAGCACATTATTGCAAGCTTCCCTAATTTTGGAAGATAATATCTTCTTCAAAAGTGCTTCTCTCTTTACTTTACTTTTGCATACTAACCAATACTGACCAAAATTGCTCAATGGGATTAAGTTCAGGCGAGTAAGGTGGAAGGTAAACACATCCATAGTCATGGGTCTCAATATACTTTCTGATATCAACGTGGTTGTGAATGGGATAGTTGTCCATTATCAAATAATGACCTCTGAACTCTTCGTATTGATTCATTATTTGTATGGTCTCAGATACAAAGTTGAAATAGTGTCTAGTTACCGTCCCACCTTTCCCTTTCTCTTTCTCCGGTTTTTTTTTTTTTTTTATAGCTCCACCTGGCCCTTTTCTCTTTTTTTGAATTTGAGACAACAACGACTTTAGGAACCTTCAGTTGCACGTTAACTACACCCAAGGGTGATATTGCCCCTATGATAGTATGAGATGTCGCTCTCGTTTTGGGAATTTCCACTATTGGAGTCTCGCCCACTGGTGCCCATGCCATACTACTTTTCATGTTAATGTTGAAGCCCAACTTATCAATGAAAACACAATTGGTCATGTAATCTATATCAGTCTTCAGAAGCTCGGTAACCCATTGAAATCTAGCCTCTATCTTTGCATCACTGTTGCGCTCTGCAGGTCGGAAAAGAGCTCTCTTCACTGACATACCACAGTGAGTGGTGACGTATTTATAAAGGGAAGATCTCGATATGTCTAATTTCGTGAATTGACAAGTAAGTCCCTCCATTATCTCATCCAGAACAATACCTGGCTTTTGGTCAATAAGGTTTACAAGATATTCCTTTTGTTCAGAGTTTATTGTAAAAGGTCTTTCAACTGGTCTTCCACTTCCTGGTTTTCTCAAGTATAGATCTTCTCCACTCTCTATACTTTTTTGACCTTTCGTATACCATGTTTGAGCAGTACCTGGCGGTATTTTCAATTCTTTGGCGGTTCCACGAACTGACATATTCTTCTCAAATACAAAAAAATAAAACTTCTCCGTATCTTCTTTCTTATATTTTCGGTATGTTCTCTCTGTCTTCTTCTCAAGTTTCGCTTCCGACTTGGAACTTGTCTCTTCGACTTTGTTCGCTTTTTTTTTTTTTTTTTTTTTTTTTTTTTTTTTTTTTTTTTTTTTTTTTTTTTGATATGTGTTATATTCAGTTGTTCACGAATCTTTTAAAAAAAATAAAGATAAAAGTGAGATTTAAAATGACTGCTGGGGATGCTCTAAAACAATTCGTACAAAGAGCTACTTTTTATTTAATGTTACCAATGATTTAAAACAAAATAGATCTTGCTTTTTTTTTTGTATTAAGAGTGATTTTATTTACAAATCTAAAGAGATCATATCAATGAAAGAAAAATCCGTACGGGTCGAGTTCATGGCGGAGAGGGTTCAATTCAATCAAAGAAACAAATACAATGTTGACCCCACAAGGCCAACAAATCAGTCCTTAGTGTTACTAAGCTGTCTTCCTTCAAACTGTTGCCATCTTGAGTGATCAAACTGATTAAAGCCCACTACAATTGTTCTTAATTTTGGAATGTCCAAGGTGACGTTATGCTCCCCACAAAAAAAATGACTTGGAATTTTTTAAATGCAGTTTTACTTTTTTTTTTTTTTCTTTTCCTTCCCCATGACGATGAAAAAAGGAGATGTATGCTTTGAAGGTGTTTCCTCATACACTTAATAGCAAAGGTAATACTATTTTAGCTTAAAAGTAAATAAATAAATAAAAAAAGTTTTATTGACATTTTAACTTCTTAAGCATTTCTTCATTTTTGTAATAAAAAATATTTTTATGATTGGTCGTTAAAAAGTTAAAAAGGGTAAATGCTTAATCAAGTTCCTTCTTTACACCGTTAAATAACACAGGACATATTCTTTTTTAACTTCTTTTTGAGGTTTGAATACTTCATTTTACTATAGAACATTTTCATAGTATTATTCCAGCAACGACTCTCCTATGGTTTTTTTTTTCTTTTTTTTTTGACACGTGATTTCAGAAGAAAAAAATTCCAGGGCAGAATTTATGCACAGAACCTTCAATGTGGTGTTTTCATCTATTTTTGAACGTACATTAGTTCTTCAAATCATTCAGGTGCGTATAGGATTTTTTTTTTTGGGAGTGGTGTGTTGTGATTCATAACAACTTGCTATTTTTCAAACACTTGATAAGGTCTTCAAGTGTAGGTCATTAATGATTGTGGAAAAGGGACATCGAGGGCAACTCATGAACCACTCCTTATCTAACTTTTTTTAAACAAATGATAACCAGAGAAAAAAAAAATTGTATTTGGAAAAGAAGAAAAACAGGGAAGCGTATTATGTAGCGACTCTCCAACTACTCTTTTTTTTTTAAGAAACACAACTATATAGTGATAATACCGTACCTTGTTCAGAAAAAAAAAAAAAAAAAAAAAAAAAACTCGAGCATTGTTGAAATGAAGATGACGAAAATGACATGAGATGAAAAATAAAGGTAAGAAGATATGAAAAAAAAAAAAATTTGCTCCGTAGAGCTTCCTTCTCAGAGATTTAGTGTCATCCTTGTGCAGGGGCCATGCTAATCTTCTCTGTATCGTTCCAATTTTAATAAGTGACAGAGGTTCAAAACATGTCGATAGATAAATTTGACCCGAAGTCTTTTAAACCCTTTTAAAAATACTTTTTATATTTTAACGGTATTTAACTTTAAATAAAGCATTATTATTGGATAATAGACTAAGCCACCTTTGTGTGGCTTAAAAGGATTAGAGGTGTAGACTTCTTCAACATTTTTTTTTTTTTCTAGTGGAGAAACAAAAAGTTGTAACAGACATACTTTAAAAAAAACCATTTTATTTTATTTTATTTTACTCAAAGAGAAACCCATGTTTATTCAAAATAAAAAACAAGCCACGCGATTTTACTTGTTTATCTTTTTTGTATCTCTTGGAAGCGGACTCTTTTCTTTTTTCTTTTTTGTAACATGTTTAGTTTTTCAATCTTTTTAAAAAGATCTGCTAGAACATTAACCACAAGCAATGTGCCTGTAAAAGACACAGTCGCGAACTGGCAACCTAAAAAACGAGTGTCAAGAGAAACCATGGAAAAGATTCGAACCTTGGCTTCAACAGTAATAAAAAAAAAAAAAAAAAAAAAAAAAAAAACACCCAAAAGTGATAATAATAACTTTTATAGCAACCTGATTACAACACAGTAACTATTGCACAAGAATATAAATTATCAGTAGAAGCAGTTCGTCGTATCCTTAAATCAAAGTATCAGCCCAATGCAAAAAGCGCCGAAAGACAAGAAAAGAATCGATATAAAGCTATGGGAGAAAGGCAAGCAGCGTTTAAAAAAACCGAAAAACCTCAATACAGTGAAGGATTCAAGGAAAGAAAACCTCGATATCAAGATACAGAAGGCTTTAGATCTCAGGAAAAGCCTCGATACAGAGATATGGGGGAAAGACACGAAAGAATCAGATCACAAGAAAATCAATACAAGATTATGAGTGAAAAATACGAAACTTCTAGATTTAAAGAAAGACCTCGATACGAAGAAAGACACGATGGTTTCAGAGCAAGGGAATACAGGACTTTGGAAGAAAGACATGACGGTTTTAGATCACAGGAAAAGCCCCAATACGGGAATATGGAAAAAAGACATGCAGAAAATCAATCTAGATACCCTAGACAGGATGGTTTCAGATCAAGAGGTGAGCATTACGAATCTTCCGGATATCAAGAAAAGCCTCGATACAGAGATATGGGACAAAGACATGAAAGACTCAAAAAACAAGAGAGAAACACTACCAGGGGAGAAGGACAAGAGAGAAACCAGTACAAGTCTAAGGGGGATTACAAAACTAGTGGAAAAAGAAGCTGAATAATAAACTGACACAATCGTGCGAAAAATATTTTCCCTTTTTTTTTTTTTTCTTTTGGTTAAACCCATTAAGTCATATAAACCAATAAGCCTATAACACCAATATAATCCGAAATTTGGAAGTATTCTAGATTCTTACTTCCCCTGAACCCGAAAATAACAATTTGAGGCTTACAGTTTAAGGTACCGACCATAGTTTGAAATAGAGTTTTTTATTGACCCAATCAATGATCTATCCATCAGGCACCTACCCTCTTAAAAACAAGTATGGATCCCAAAAAAAAAGTAGAGCTAATACAGAAAAAAAAATTCTACGCACTATCTTTTTTTTTCATTTCTTTTCTTTTTCTTCTTTGAGGGTGGTACATATCTTGTCCTACACATTACACACAAATGAATTCCGACCTAAGAAGATCAAAATCGTTGTCAAGGCCTGAGCGTCAACGACGTAGAACAGCCATGATTCAATCACAAGAAATGCCAAGTCATTTACAAAGTCAATTGGATCATAAAAGGCAATATGAAACTTTACAAGAAGAACCTCAAGAAGAAAAAGAAAAGGAACCCAAAGTCTTGACAAGTGCATGGGCTTGGATATCTTATTTATTAACTTGTTGTATTCCTTCTATCGTTTTGCGTACCTGTTTTGGTAAATCCAACAAGAATATGCAACAAGCTTGGAGGGAAAAGGTATACATAAAGAAGAGTTTGTACATTAAACACATTAAAATTTTTATTTATAATATAGGTTACTCTGTGTTACCTTATTGCATTTTTATGTGGCTTGTTAGCGTATGTAATCTATGGTCTTCATGTAGATATTTGTCCTGAACAATCCGAGGGATATCCTTACTCGGAAATGGTCAATGGAACAAGACAAAGAGTGCAAAGGAGTGATGTTTCTGTGTTTGGTACAGTTTATTCTTTTCCGATCATGCAAAAGTTTATGCAAACCAAAGGAATGAATTTGACAACTGGTTTTCAAGGCATGGAATTGGGTGCTCTCTTTGATGGTGATACACATGGGGCTTGTACATCTTATAAACAAGGTTCAACGGACCCTACTCTTTCTACATGCACTCTTTCCAACAGTCAAGGTAAATTAATAATGACAAAAAAAAAAAAAAAAAAAAAAAAAAAAAATTTTTTAAAGG
>JNDS01005351.1:0-18599 GCA_000697035.1 Rhizopus stolonifer B9770
TCTTCACTACTAGTGATTTCAGTATGTTGTACTTCTGGATCTTTTCCTTTTCCTTTTAAATTGCTTTGGATCTTTTGAGCAATACTATCAAAATTTTGATCAACGAACTCTTTCCAACGCTGATATGGTGTTTTATCCTTTCTCTTCCTTTTTAACAAATTCTCTAACTCGGTTGCACTCGCATTAATTCTTCTTTCAGCACGCGTGACAGTTCCTTTGCGAAGTCTTAACGTAGATGTACTTGCAAGTTTAAGAGCCTCTAAATCACCTTTAGATTCAATACATTGTATGATATCACCAGAAAGCATGTCATGAAACTCGTCGTTCAAAGCGTTAAGTAACACTATATCCCTTTCTTGTCCGAACTTGGGTCTTTTGGCTGCGGAGGAACTAGATTCTGCAACATCACTTTCATACTCCCGCTTCTTCCCTTTAGATAGTCTCCAACTAGGCGGGTTATTTAAGCTGTGTAGTGCACCAACAATTCTTTGCTTTTTCTTCGTTCGCATGTATAGAATAAAACTGATTTACTAAGCTTTTTTTCAATGCTTATGTTATGTTTTTTTTTTAAGTAGGATTAAAGAAAAAGCAAAAAGAAAAAAAATAAAGCTAAAAATGATCAATACTGAAAAATAATTTTGATTGATTCAATAATATATATCATGAGAAAAGATGTAAATATTCTTCAATAACAAAATAAGTAGTAAATGTACACCCAAAAAAGTCCCTCTTTAACAATACATGTTTGTGTTTACTTTGGTATTTGTTAAAAAAAAAAGAACATATTAAAAGCATCCTTTAAGTGCATAGAGTCAAACCATAGTCTTTCACAAGCATCAATCAAATTTTATCATCTATGATATATTTTACTTGAAGGAAATTTTATTTGGGTGTTGTTCAATGATGTGCACAAGTTAACAGTACTTTATAGTGGCAATAAATGAATAAAAAAGAAAAGACAAGAAAAGGATGGGAAAGCACGTTTAGATTATGTTCTAAGGGTAATTTCTTTGCTTGTTTTCTATTCTTGAACGTTATTCCAAAATAAGAAAAAGTAATTCCGACTGGTAAATTTTTGAGACTGGTCTCACCAAAATGAGACTGACGGTGAATATACTGTATATGTAAGTTGGTGCCTAAAATCATTGTTGTATCAAATCAGAAAGAATTAACGCAATGGGTTAATTTCAATACTAGTAAAGAATTCAGTTCGACAAAGATCCAATCTTTGGATGATGAATTTTAACTAGCTAGCGTGTCATTTAATGTCATTGTCATCAATCAGCGTAAATTAGTCGACAAATACCTGCCAAAAAAAAAAAAAAATCCCGTTATGCCAACTATCAAATGTTAACCTGTTATGCCAAAAACATCTAGTAATTTAAAACGTATCTCTCTTTATTTTCGCATATTGTTATTAAAGGCTTATGTTCTCATCTTAAAATCTCAAGAAATCCTATTACTGTATTATTAATTGACAATCATTACTTTGTAAAAAAAAAAAAAAAAGTGTGATAGTTTGAGTTATTAAGAAAACGAAATAAATAGAAAAAGTACTTTGAGAATCTTTCAAATGTTTATTAGGTCTAAAGGTAGATAAAGAACATAATATAAATATAGGTATCAAACTTAAGATAAAATGATAGGTTAAAAACGATCTCGTTTCACTCGACAAGTATTCATTTCTCTGTCCACCTTCGCAATAAAAAGAATGTATCATTGCGTAGCTCAACAAAAAAAAAAAAGAAAAAAAAAAGTTTATCAAGAGGAAGTTAATCAGTTTAACCAAAAACTGGGGCTTAAACTGACAAATTGAATTTGAGACAAAATATCCTTAGTAAAGCGACATTTAATTTTGGGCAGGGTGATATTTATTTATTTATTTTTTAAACTGACAAATTTCACTGTTCGCACTGTACAATATATGAAAAAAAAGGGGGGGGGGGGGGGGGGGGGGGGAGGAGGAGGAGGAGGAGAGAGCTTTAATGAAGAAGGTTAATTTAAACATCAATGATAAACCTTTCAGTTACAAGTTCAGCAACTTCTTGAACACGATCATTAAACTCATCCAATAAATTGATTTCAATCTTGGATAGTTTTTCCAAAAGCCATTGTGACTCAATGGTTGTATCCATTTCTTGATTGTACTGATTCTCACGTACGACATTAATTTGGAACGGTTGGCGAAGTTTCCACTCAACCTTGATGGCTGTAGATTTACCCATCGTGGTTCTGTGGACAAGTGAGGCTGCTTGACGCATCAAAATGACCGACGACTGTTTAGCATTGATAATTAGCCCAAGTTGATGGCTGATCTTTTCATTAAGACTGGGAAGCGCTGTGATCAATTTCTTGGTTAATTTTTCGGTATCCTCCAGGTCACTTTGTTCAAGTTCCACCGTTCGATGAATATCAAGTGATACAAGTGGATTGACTGATGCTAAAAGACTGGCTCGCATAAAGTTAAGTTGACGATCCATTGATTTTATAACAGAATGACGAGCTAATATTGGTTTCAAAAGGTGTTAAGGAACTCCTTTTTATTATTATTATTATTATTACCTTGTATGTTTTCGTGGCTTATTGAAGAAGGAATATACTTTAAAATATCTTCAGATACATCAAGCATAACTTGGTCTATAACAGTTTCATAAAAACCAGACAAAGTTTCTGTTAAAGCATGGCCTGTTTCAGTCATCTGAGATGTTGAAAACACTGGTGCTGCATAGATTGAGGAGATTGTAAAAAAGAGCGTGACTAGGTATAAGCGTTTGATGAACATTATTATTATTTTTTTTTTTTTTTTTTTTTTTTTTGTTAAGAGAAAAAGGAAAGGAGAGGAAGGTTTGGTTAAAAAAAAAATGAAAATGAAAAGAAAAAGGTTAAATAGGGACAAAAAATGATGTTAATGGTCTTTTTATAAACGCTGTCGGGGTTCGCAATTAAGTAAACTCTTGGAAGCGGGAGTGCCAATAAAGTAAGCGACACAAATGACATTTTTGTGTGCTCTGAAATAAATTAAAAAAAAAGAAATGGGTCCCTAATTCTATTATATTCACCGTTGGTCTCATCAAAATGGAAGCAAAAGAAAAAATCTAGATGTGTTTTCTGCTTGAATAACGTTTAAGGACAGAAAACAAGTATCAGCATCAAAATTAACTTTTAAGCATGCTTTAAATCTACTTTACCGTCTTTTTTTTCTTTTTTTTTTTATCCATTCCTTGCCACTATAAAGTACTATTAACTTGTGCGCGTCATTGTATGGCATCTGAATAAAATTTCCTTCAAGTATAATATATCATGGACGATAAAACTTGGCTGATGATTGAAAAAGACAATAATTTGAATCTATGCACTTAAAGGAAGCTTTATATATATATACTTACAGATACCAAAGCAAGCACAAACATGTATTGTTAAAGAATTTTTTGAGTGTACATTTACTGCCCGTTGCGTTATTTAAGAATGTTTATATCTTTTCTCAAGCTAATAACAGAATATATTGTTGAATCGATCAAAATTATTGGCCTGTATTGAAATATATTTTTTTTAAACTCATTCAAAAATCATATACATAAGCATAACAAAAAAGCTTGCATGAGAACGAAGAAAAAGCAAAGAACTTTATGTCATGAAGATGACCCTCTTCAAGCGTTCTACTAATTTCAAGAACATGTGGGACACTATAGGTCCTTTCTTTTACACCATGTTAAAATAACCTTTTCGCCTCTATCTGGCGCCCAAGTGAGAGGAGAATAAACAAGAGAATATTGAAGCTCTAAAGAAAAAAGAAAAAAGATACAAGCCATCTCATAGAGAAAAGAGGTGTTTTAAGATGTTAAATTCTTTTTCTTATTGATCTCCCATGAAAACTCTTTTTCTATAGGCAAAATAAGCCATTCTATTGACAAGGACTAACTATATAAAATGCCGTTAGTAAAAAAAAAAAAAAAAAAAAAAAAAAAAAAAAAAAAAAGCCATGATCGTTTTGATACCGATATCTAGCAATTACCTTGTTTCATTATTGGCGGTCAAAAGTGTGTGAGAATGCATCTTTCGATTACTACCATTTATTCATCATCAATTTCATGTGATTACACGTTTTTTATGAGGTTTTCATGAGGCTTTTTGAGCTAACTATGACCGTGCTATCTTCAAATGCCTCATGTAAGTTTTGAGTATCTTTTTTTTTAACCTAGTAGTGATTATGTTTAAGAGCTTCTTTCACAACATAATTCTAACTTTTTTTAGTATAAAGGTAAAACTAAACACACACACACACACACACACACACACACAAACACATAAAAAAGAGTTTTATAATTACTATTTCTAAATAAAAATCCAGTAAATGTTTTGTACTTGGGCATTACATAGTAACTATTCGTTAAAATTAGAAAGGTAAAGAAATTCAATAAATGTCCTTTATTTATTAAGCAGAATTGAATTTATGTCTTCTTAGTCAGTTCATCCAATCTTGACAATACCGTCAATGATTCTAACTATCCTGTTATTTGGAGACACAACGTCATAAAATCTACTTGATATCGGGTGTTGCCCATCCCCTTTTCTACAAAAGTGTCACGTGTTTTTTCAGTTTTTCATAAAGTAAACACTCCTCCCCCCTCCTCAAAAAAAAAAAGAAATGCCCCTCGTCTTTTTTTTTCTTTCTGCAAAATATTATTATTTTAGAAAGCTTTTATGTTTCAACGCACGGATATTTTTCTTCCCTTGCTGAGTTTGATAAGCGATCTATTTATTTTGAGGGGGGGGGGACATACTTGATTTAAGCTTGTAGAAATTAGGTTTAGCGACCATTTTTATGGGATTTACAAGTAATGAACGAATAAACAAGTCATTACATGCTGAAGAAGTAAGATCGCTTTTAATAAACTAAGATTTTTTTTTTTTGTGAGGGAATGATTGAGAACAAGTTAAGATTTGTAGGACAAAATAAACAATTCATATTTCGCGTAAATTGTTTCCTCGAATGTTATTCCAGTTGTGCTTTTTTGTTATTTACTGATAAAAAAGATTAAACTTCCTTATCACAAAAAAAAAAAAAAAAAAAAAAACGATATAATTTTTTTGTTTGTACGAGATTTCCGTAGATGTACTAACATTTTTTTTTAGTGAAATAAAATAGTAAAGCTTTTTCTCTCTTAAAAAAATTATATTGAGTGTGTCGATTTGAGATTGAGTAAATAATGAGTGTTTTTGTATCCTTATTAACGTGTCAGAATCTCCTTATCTACCAAGGATCTTTTTTTTCCACGTATTTTTTTTTTTTTTTTTTTTTTGTTTGTAACCTCTCAAAAGCTTCCTTCGGCGCTTTAAAGCAGAATAGGTAAATCTACCAGTCAAAAAACCACAAACACACCACAGGACAAAAACAAAGCCATCTCAGCCTAAATCATAAATAGAATTGCATTACAACTTTTTTTTTTTCTTTTTCTTTTTTCTTTTTTATAAAAAAGTTAAAAGAAAAATGAGTAAAGCTCAAAGAGATGTCTATAATCCCCTTTTATTTGAAATTGCTTGGGAAGTGGCCAACAAAGGTAAACAAGTTGTCTATAAAACACACAAACCAACCATCTTTAGTGGGAGGAATTTATACCGTAATCAAAACCAAAGTTCCTGTAACAGTTCGAGAATTTGGTGATCGTTATACTTTAATAGGCCCATTATCTTATAAATCAGCTCCAATGGAAGTAGAAGCTTGTGAACCTTCCAATCAGAGAATAAAAGAATGTCTTGATTCCATGTCATCTCACGGTGTAAAATATCTCTACGGTCGTTGGTTAGTCGAAGGATCCCCTTATGTACTCTTGTTTGATACAAACAGTGTCTTTCATAAATTGGATGAATGGAAGGGGGATCTATGGCGTAATGCCGGTATTCCTTCTCCACAAGCAGATACGGAAACAAATGATGCTATTCTTTTTGGTTATCTAGTTACTTGGTTCTTTGGTGAATTGACCGCAAAGGTACATATATAAAGGAAACGACGGGTAAATAACATACTGGTGTGTAGTACAAAAAATCTGGAGATCCCGCTATTATCTGCCATTTTCATGAATGGTTAGCAGGTGTAGCTGTCCCTTTAATCAAAAAGAGACATTTAGATGTCTGTACCATTTTTACAACTCATGCTACCTTATTGGGTCGTTACCTTTGTGCTGGTTCGGTTGATTTCTATAATAATTTGGCCCATTTTGATGTGGATGAAGAGGCTGGTAAACGTGGTATTTATCATCGTTATTGTATTGAAAGAGGTGCTGCTCATTGTGCTGATGTCTTTACTACCGTATCACATATTACTGCTTATGAATCTGAACATCTTTTGAAAAGAAAACCAGGTAAATGAAAAATTCTAGTTTTGCAAAGCAATCAAACTAACATTGTATGCGTGTGTGTGTGTGTGTGTGTGTGTGTGTGTTTTAGATGGCGTATTACCAAACGGATTAAATGTTGTCAAGTTTTCTGCAATGCATGAATTCCAAAATATGCATGCATTGAACAAGGAAAAAATCAATGACTTTGTTCGTGGTCACTTTTACGGACATTATGACTTTGATTTGGAAAATACAATTTATATTTTCACAGCTGGTCGTTACGAATATCGTAACAAGGGTGTTGATATGTTTGTAGAATCTCTTGCTCGTAAGTGATATCATGCGGGGGGTTTATTTTTTATTTAACAAACAAACACACACACACACACATAGGTTTAAACGCACGCCTAAAATCTTCCGGTTCCAAAATGACAGTGGTTGCCTTTATTATCATGCCTACTTCTACACACTCATTTAATGTAGAAGCCCTCAAAGGTCAAGCAGTCACTCGTCAATTACGTACAACTGTTAGTGAAATACAAGACCGTATGGGAAAAGTTATCTACGAACATGCTCTTCGACTAGAAGACATTGATCCCGCCAAATTTCTTTCTGATGCTGACAAGGTTCTACTCAAACGTCGTGTGTTTGCATTGAAGCGTACTGGCCTACCACCCATTGTGACCCACAATATTGTGGATGATCACAAGGACCCTGTTCTTGGCCAATTACGCCGTCTGCAACTCTACAACAACTCGGATGATCGTGTCAAGATTGTGTTTCATCCTGAGTTTCTGAATGCCAACAACCCATTGATTGGATTGGATTACGAAGAGTTTGTCCGAGGTTGCCATCTGGGTGTCTTTCCTTCTTATTATGAACCTTGGGGCTATACTCCAGCCGAATGTACCGTCATGGGCGTACCCTCCATCACAACCAATCTGTCTGGATTTGGATGCTTTATGGAAGAAAACATTGAAAACTGTGATGACTATGGTATCTATATCACCGATCGTCGTATGAAGTCTGTAGAGGAATCGCTGGGACAATTATGTGATCAAATGTACCAGTTCGTTCAAAAGACACGTCGTCAGCGTATCAACCAGCGTAATCGTACAGAACGCCTGTCGGATCTCCTGGACTGGAAGCGTATGGGGTTAGAGTATATCAAGGCACGTCAACTGGCTCTTCGTAGAGCCTATCCTGATAGCTTTGTCGATGATGAAGAAGACCTTGTTGAAACACACGTCAAGATTCCAAAGCCTTATTCGGCACCTGCATCTCCTCGTATAAAAATGCAAGTAAATTCATTACTGACTAACGAAGAAGAAGAAGAGGAAGATTACATGTTCCCGGCACTTCGTAAAAACAACCAAACTCACGAACAAGAACTTTTGAGCGAAGGTGATATCGAAGCATTCAATAAGCTGACACTTGAAAACAAGGAACACAAGTAGAAGATTTCTTGGCTTTTTTATAGTGTCCCCCCTCCCCCTTCTTTTTTTGTTTATTACTCTACTTTTCTCCATTCAACAAACTCATCAAATAAAACTGGCCCTAAAAAAATATTTGTGTAAGATGATATGTGTGATAAGGACACTATAGACTTACAAGCAGAAGATTCATCATAGTTTGATAAATCTGTAGAAACAAAATCTAAGAAGCTATTCCATTGATCTTTATTGATCACTTTGACAGGTTTTCTTTCTTGTAAAAATGTTACAAATTCATGAACCAAAGGGTACTTTTCAAGTAACATTGTCCATACCACTATTGCTGTCTAAACCAAAAAAAAAAAAAAAAAAAAAAAAAAAACGTTAAAGCAAAATATATCTAAACATTTATTTTTACCTCAATCTCTATACACTTTTGATCTTTATTCTTTGTATAGTTGAATGTATACTTGTACATTTCCTTAAATTGGTCAGGGTCTTCAAATACCCTGTCAAATTCTCGCTTGTTCATCTTCAGTTTCTCTATCGTGTCCGCCCTGTTTCTATATTTTTAATCTTTTTTTTTTTTTTTTTCTTTTTTTTTCTTTTTTTTTCTTTTTTTTTCAAAATTGTTTATATTACCTTAATGCTTTCATACCAGACATCCATTCTTGTTTTGAGATATATCCCATAGACGATGCTTGTATTCTCCAAGCAATAACAAAAATAATGGCCTATAATAGTTTACTATTACCACCTCTTCCTTTCATTTCTTACATCCTCAATGGACAATCCCAAATCTTCAAAAAACTTTTGAGTGCCGTCAGGTGTAATCATGTCGAGTAAATCAGGGTCAGCATAATTTTGAAATAATTCTTCACATTTTTCTTCGCTAAACTATTTCCTTATTTAATAATTTTAATCCTCGAGAAGAAGAAAAGAAAAGAAAAAGAAAAGAAAAAGAAAAAAAAAAAGAAAAAAAAAGAGTACCTGTGGACTATAAAAAGCATAAGTTTATGTATTCTTTTATAAACGTATATATATATATATTTATACATGTATCCAGAAGTTTTTGTATTCTTTTGATTTAATATGCTTTCAGTCTTTAAACTACGCTGAGACGTTTGCGTAAGAACTTTCTTTTGTTTTTGGGTATTTGTGTGCACGCCAGCTGTACTACTTGGTTTTGAGCCCATTTAAATGGAATATGTGTAATAGAAAAAAAAAGGTATATGTAGTATTTGATGTCTTTAAGAATCTCAATGAGAAAAAAAAAAAAAAAGAGAAAAAGAACTGACCATCATATAAAATGCCAAAGCGGATAGCGAATTCAGAACGACCCTTTCTCAGGTTTTTTTTTTTTTTTTTTTTTTTTTCGTATTGAAAATATTTAAAAGGTAGGCTATCTGTGCAAAATTTATAGGTCAAAACATATCAAAAAATAATTGCTTTAGTAATTAAACCAATGATTATTATGTCTGTAAGTGACATATGTTTGTGATAAAGGCATCAATTGTGATAAAAAGAATGTTTTATTAATTTCCTCTTTTAAATTCAGCGGTGTTTTTATAACCTATTTCTGTGACCTTAATTTTGCTGTAACTTTTTTTCTTCTTTCTTTTTACCAAACAATTATCACTCTTATCCCTTTTTATAAATATATTGGTAGCATAACTCCAAGAGAAATACTATCAAATTATTATTATTACAAGCTTACAAATAGTTTGAAAAACGCGCCTAAAAAGAGAATGAGCAGCTTTCCAATTACTCAACTAACCGAGCCTAATAGCAGCTTCACACTAAGCCCTTCTTTCAACAACAAAATATTTTTAAAAGAAGAAAAAAAGTTGAGTGAATACAAGAAGGGTATCATAGAGTTTTGGAACGTCGACGAAAGACTGGAAAAGCCCAAAGCTTATTGGCAGACCGTGTTTGAAATCAAGCCAATAGAACAACAACACCAATCTTATTTTCGAAAGATGTGTATATATACCAAGAAACCGTTACCCAAAATACCCAAGTTTGATTGCCACTTTGAAGGAATCGGTTTCGAAATTCATCTTTATCATGCGACTAATCCTATTTATCTCAAAGAAGAGGATTCACAATTACTACTTGATTATACGCTGGAGGTCACTGCAAAATTAACCAACAAATCTTTTCATTGTACAAAGCAACAGACGCCCTATCTGATCGCCCCCCTGGAGTCTATGCTTCATCATTCGGCCTTTCAGGAAACCATTGATTGGCTCGAACTCAGAAAGACGGTGACCAACGTGGTAAAGAGGGTGCCTGAAAATGCGGGTCATCTAAGAGACGCCATTTTGCTGGATCCAATGGATGTAACTAAACTCTATTTCACCAAAGAATTGCCCGAAAGAGGCACTCAAAGACAAAATGACCTGATGGATGTTTACCCTATAAAAGGGAAAGGAAATACTGTGAAACAAATCAATCCAGGTCTCTGCCGTGTTTATCCCATGAGTGCTAGTGTATACCAAACAATACAAATACTTCCAGAAATTTTACTGCAAATGGATGAATTCTTGTTAATACAACAATTCAAAAAAAAACATGCTTTCAATTATATTGACGATACCATTCTTTTGGAGGCCTTTACCTCACCTTCATCCGGTAAATCAAAGAATTATGAGAGACTAGAGTTTTTGGGAGGTACCAAAAATAGAAAAAAAAAAAAAAAAAGAAAAATAACTCTATAGTTGATAGATTCTGTTTTAAAATTTGTCACCTCTGCATATCTTTATGTCAAAAATCCTGATTACCAAGAAGGACCACTCACCCATTCTCGAACACAAATCATTTCCAATAAATCACTCGCAAGACTTGCCAAAGACATAGATCTATACCAATACATTATCAGTGGAGTCACACCGCGTCGATTCTGGAGACCACCCAATTTTCAATGCACATCCGATGAAAGTAAAAAGGCCAAACAATGGCTCACCTATCATTCTATTGCAAACAACACACTGGCCGACGCAATGGAGTCTGCTCTGGGTGCTGCCTTTCTCAGTGGCTCTCTCAATGGCGTCGTAAGGGCCATTCGACAATTCGATATTCCCATGGGCATCAAGACATGGACCGATATTCATGCTATCTACCAGCTCTCCCCCAAGTCTACTCTTATTTCATGGCAAATAGATCTGGTAAGTGTATCCGAGATTCTGGGCTACACATTTAAAGACAACAGCCTGTTGCAGGAAGCACTCATGCACCGCAGTGCTTCCAACGGGACCTACGAACGACTTGAATTCTTGGGCGATGCCCTTTTAGATTATTATGTCACAACCTACATCTACCAGGGACATCCGACAGCTACTCCAAGCATACTACATAGCCTAAGAAAATCCTCTGTGAATCATCACATTTTGAGTGTCATCTGTTTGAAAATGAAGCTGCACAAACATATCGTTTATTCTGCAGGTAGCATTGCGGCCGCTGTGATGAAGTTTGAATACGATCATCAGAGAGTGGTAGATAGCGGGGAGGATGTGGATGAATACTGGCTTGCGTTGGATCCGCCAAAAATGCTTTCGGATGTCGTGGAGAGTTTGTTGGGTGCCATGCTGGTGGATTCTGGGTTTGATGTGAATAGAGTACAAGTGTTTTTCAACAGGTGGATTAAGCCGGTTTTGGATCAACACGTATCGCTTGGCACAATGAGGGAGCATCCAATGTCGCTTTTTACTAAAAAGATTCAAGAATTGGGTTGTATGAATTGGATAACAGAGTAAAAGTTGAGCAAAAAGTTGAGAGGGGGAGGAGAGGACAAGATCTAATTTTTTTTTAGGAGTTCTCCCGATTCTACATCATGGAGAGCTATTGTTCATGGATACATCTTTGCAGAAGGGTTAGGAAATAATAAAAGGGAAAGTAGAAAACTATTGGGAATCAATGCTTATAAAAAATTGGTGGACAATAGTGAAACTTTTCATTCTATCTGCACCTGTCAAAAGAAATAAATAAAACATGCTGAAAAAAAAATAATTTTTTTTTTTTTTTGGTTTATTATTTATAACTTTGGCTCATGATCATGATAATAGGTTTCATTGGATTGGTGTAAAGAATGAGCATATATATTTGGTTTACTTTCTACCATAGCTCCATAACCATTCATTCTTATCTTGATACCCGTAGACTTCTTAAGTGATGCCTTTGATAGTTGAGGATAATTAGAATGCCTTGATTGTATATGTGATCGCACACATTCTTCTTCTCTTTGAACTTTTATTTTTTTGTGTACTATAACCAAGTCAACATTTGACTTTTTTTTTTTTTTTTTTTACCGTCTATAAACACATCTGTCTCATCCACTATTTCCTCACCAATCAAATTTTCAATAACATCCTCCAAGGTAATGACTCCTAATGGTGTTCCTCCTGGACGTATTGTAATAAGTGCCATATGACCTATAACGTATCAGTCGTCTTACAAAAATCAAGGGACATTTACTTTTTCCTTCTTGAAAAAATTTCAAAATGTCTAGACAACTTGTTGTAGGGTATGTTTCTGGTAAAGGACTGAGACTTTGTTGAGATATTGTGTGTTTGCTTTCATGATCATAGGTTGCTAGGTTCTTCACAAGAAGCATACCAATAAATCGATTTCCGTTATTTGCTTCTCTAATAGGAATACGAGAATAACCATTTTTCAGTATCTTATATATATATATATATATGTAAAGGTTTAACTAAAACAACTCATCTCCCATTTTTTTTTTTTTTACCTTGTTTACAAGAGACTTGTCTAAAACCGTGTCTACAGATAAAGAAAACACATCCGCCATAGGAATCATAACATCACAAACACGTTTATCTTTCAAATCAAGTACTGAAGATATGATATGTACTTCATCTTTTGTCAAACCTTCCATATCGTCTGATTGATGCATTGACACAAGGCATTTGAGACCTAAATATAAAAGTCAAAAGCTTGCAATATATATATATATACGTATATATTTACCTGCTTTTTTATAAATCGTGCCTCGGGTAGTTCCCAAAAAATAATTTAGTACAAGAGAAGCTGGATAAGTGATGGGACATAAAAGATACATGATAATGAGCACAACCCTTTATAAAAAAAAAGTTAATGATGTATACTAACTTGTGAACTTACTTTGAACATTTTGCACCAATAGCAAGTCCGTATCTTACACAAATAGCTAACCAAAAAAAAATTAAATTCAAATCAATTTATACGTCCTGTATAAAACACTAACATTGTGGTATAACTCTACAAGAAATTATTAAAAAAACACACACAAACACACACACACACACACACAATTTTTTTTTTTTTTCTGAAAAGTGGTCTTACTCTCCAAAAATAACAATTAACGCAGTAGAAATTAATACAGCCCAAATACCACCTCCACCAACAAGTGAATCAAGAACAATAGGTAAAGTCTCATTCACAATCACATTTGAAAGTAATAATGTTACTAAAACCCAATATTTTCCCTTATCCAATAACAAGAGTACTTTAAGCGCGTACTTTTTTTCTAATTCGGATCCAGTTTGTACCATCACTTGAAGATGTGTCTCATCCAATCCCATTAATCCCAAAGTTAACCCTATTTTTTTTTTTTTATGAATTATCAAAAAAGAAAAAAAAAAATTATGAAGAATTAACTGTACCTGCAAAAAAACCACCTATAAGAACAAGTAGAGCCGCAAATGTAAATCGAAGTAATTTTAGTGAAACATCGGTATCGATATGAACCAGAGGATTTGACACGACACCTTGTATTATCAGGAATATAATCAATGATATAAATATAATTTTTAAGTTTGCTTTCATTTTTTTTTTAAAAAAAAAAAAAAAAGAACGAAAGAAAGAAAATATCAAAATAATAAAAAAAAAAACAAGTTTTGTTTGTGCATTCCAAAAACAAACAGTTCCTTATCAAAGCTCTTTATTTACAACTGTAGAAGGGTGTGGAGTTTTAAACACGAACGTAAAGAAGGGTTACTCAATAAAATTTCATACTATTCATCGATGGTCCAACAAAAGTATTTTGTTTAGGTAAAGTTCCTTGAATACCAATAATAAGCGCCATAGATTCATTATTATTAAGAAAAAACTTGATCATCACCTTGTTACCACTCTGACTAACTGATCCCTTTGTCACATGTGTGATTCTTGTACCACTGTTTACATTGAATTGAACCTTGATAGTTTTCTTAAATACATGTTTCATTGAACGAATATTAAGTGTCGCATTGAATTTCCCCTCAAGGACACCATCCAGTGAAAACTGGGCATTGACTGATTTGCTGTTATAGGCCTTGGCAGAGTCAACACCGAGTATACTTTCGGAGCCTTGTGCACAGTAAACAGAGGTACCGTCGGTAGTAGATAAACAGACTAGACTGGCGGGACAGGAGCGGAGAACCCATTTGTTATGAACACATGTGGCGTATGAGGTACCAGAGCAAGCGAATCTACCTTTACACGGCGCCCCTTCTTTGATGGTTGGTGTGGAAGTTTTGGTTGTCTCATCCGCTTTTTGGGTCGTTGTCTTGGTAGATTTGGGTATCCTTGTAGAATGTACCGTTTTATGGGTTTTAGTAGCAGACTTGGTAGTGGCTTTAGATGTCTTGATAGATTTGTTGGTTGCCTTGGTAGATTTCTTAGTTGTCTTGGTAGATTTCTTAGTTGTGACTTTGCTAGATCCACTATCATTTAGTCCAGAAACAAGTCCAGAAATGGCTTTCTGGTAGTTTGGAGGCGCGTTTATATTTCCATAAGAAGCAGATGCGTCTTTAAAAACATGTAAGCTTGAAGGTACACTTTTTTTTTTCTGTTACTTTACCCCATGACACCACACCACCAAAGCTTGAATATGTCGAGTGTACATCTTGGACAATAGGCTTTAAAGATGAAAAGGGCACATAACCACTTCCTGCAGCAGCAGAGGATCCTGAAACACCCAGAAACACCTTAACCTCTTTGTTTTTTGAAATCTTCTTGGCCCAGTGATCCCATGTTTCGAAATTGAAACTGCTACTTGTCACAGAACAATAATTGTTGTAAAACTGAACAAAGACAGCATCGAATTCAGCGGTTTCTAAGGCAGGTCCCAACATAGCATCAGGATAAGGACATTGAGGAGCGCCAGTAATATAGTAATTTTTATATCTATCTTTTTTAAAGTGAGAACGAAGCTGTTTAACCATTGTCTAATCAAACAATTGAGTATTGAACAATATATATATATATATATATATATATATATGTGTGTGTGTGTGTGTGTGTGTGCGTATTTACGGTATAGCCAGTAGACCCGCCACCTTCAATATCAAGATCAAAACCATCAACAATGGCATCTCCAAAGGGTCTAGTATCACTCTCACCATTACCAAATGTATCCCAAAGAGTGTCAGCAAAGGCCGTAGCGTCATCGTCATTGGAAAACCCATATGATCCAGCAGCGCCTCCCAAGGACAATAAAATTGTTTTACCTTTGTTTTGACACGCCTTTATATCTATTCGCTCGATCAACATACAATTCAAAAGCTTTTGTGTGTGTGTGTGCTTACCTTGGCCTATAGAAGGACACTTTAAAAGAGACGTTCCTGAAAAAGTAGATCCAACGCACGCGTTGGCAAGATTGAGTTCAGGAAGATTACCATTTTTAAAGTTAATAACAAAAGCCATAACTATCACATCTGAACCATCATCACAGTAAGAAGAAAGTGATTTTTGCGTACTTGATCCTCCCCTTGAGTTCTACAGATATAATGAGTTTTCATTACATCAAACGGTATTTTTTTTTTTTTTTTTTTTTTTTTTTTTTTGTCCCCAATAAACAACAGTTGAAGGTGAGTCCAAGAAGCTAGCTTGACAGCATGCTGTGTAAATCAAGACAATGAATAACCAGTATTTCATTTCTTTTCTCTTTTTTTTTTTTTTGATGATGAAAGGAGGGAAAAAAAAATAGTTTTCTTTTATACACAAAGTGCAAATTGTTAATTTACGTAAGTAATTAGCACTTTGCGTATGTTTTCTATTCTCATTTTTTTTTTTTTAAATTGTACTGAAGAAAAATAAAGAGCAATCATCTTTTTAAAAAAATCGATTTCATATTTCGACATCCACTCCCTAATTTAGTTATCATCACTATATTAATATTCATTTCTTCTTTGCTTTATGGATAGTCCACTATTGTTTTGTTTGGTCCTGGGGGGTTTTTTTTTAAAAAAAAAAAAAAGGCATTGATCTCTTTTTTCGACCTTGTGAAGGATGGTGACACAAGATCCTAATTGTATTAACTTGCTTTCCAGGACCCGGAACTAAAAATGGAAATTAATTACTAAAACTTGAACAATTTTTGTTATTATTAGCCCCTTAAATAAATGCTACAAAGTTGTCTCTTCCTTTGTCCCTTTTGTACCCGAAAATTCCTCCCCTCCACTCAATTTCCAAAAAAAAAAAACCCTAAAGATGTGTTCAATACCGTTCTGCACTATTACAGTTGAGAGGTAAACATCACATATTTACAAAACAAACTTATGCAGAATATATAAGCACATGTGTATGTGTGTGTGTGTGTGTTTTTTAAAAAAAAAGAAAAAAAATTGTTTATTAAAATGTAGGGCTTTTTTTTTTTTTTTTTTTTTCAATAATAATTTAAGCTTTTGAATCAATCCATGAGATATCACCAAAGATTTTTTTAGGAGTATACTGAGCTGCTTCAGATTTAGTCAACAAGGATGAGAAATTAGCACGAACAGTTGCATTCCATGGATTAGCACCACTATCATTGTATTCATAATAAGAAACATGGCCCGTTCTAGGATCTGTTGCCTTCCAACTACTCCAAGCGGCAGGAGTGATGTGTGATCCGATGACCGTATTCAAATAGACCACGCGAGAATATTCGTTCCAAGGACGTCCCAAATAACACGAGTTTGGGAACTGAGATGGCGATGTGAAGGTCATGGATGTGTTTTTGGTATCTGCCAAAGGTCCTGAAGGGAGAGTAGCAAATGTCTTACACTTGTTAAAGTAAAATCCTCCGGGCGCACTTAAATCTTTTCTCTTGTGAGCAGTAATGTATCCACCACCCTTGTTAGATGCAATATCACTGCTTTCAAAATAACCTTTAAATAAAATTAGATTTAGTATATATATATATAAAAGGAGAGAGGGGGGGGGGAGCGCTTTATACATATAATACATTACCATCTCCACTACCAAAGATAAAATCAACAGATCCTTCCACATGACAGTTTTTAAAGTAGGCTGAAGCATTTGTGCCAACAAAAAGAGTATCCTGGAACCCATAGAATTTGACATTGTAAAAAGAAACCTTTGCAGCTTCGACACTTAATGCCAGATTAGCCATGTTGTATGTCTGATGGAAAGTGTTGACTATATCCATATCGTATACCTTGACTCTTTCACCACGAACAGCCAAAACAGCAGAGTCTGAATCTGATCCTACGTGAATCTGTGTATCATGAGAACCAGCATATTGAATAGACACCAGGCCTTTGGATGAAGATGGTTTCAAGATTGTATTACTTCTGGATACTATTAGCTGTTCAGTGTAGTTTCCAGGAGCAATTGAAACTGTCCATGTCTCGGTATTATTGGGAAGCGCGTTCAGGGCAGTAGTAATAGTCGAATAGGTACAAGTAGGACATACATGAACAGTGGTACTTGCTGCAGAGACGAGAGGAATCAATAGAACGGCAGATGTTATGACCTGACTGAGTGAAAGATGCATCTTTGGAATTAAAAAAAAAAAGAGATAATAAAGTCTTTAAAATTGCTTTTTTGTTAGCTCTTTATAAACAGACGTGCAAGTGAGACACAATGGTATAAAGTAAGACAAAATTATGTTTTAGTTTTCGGACAAAAAAAATATAAAGTGCCGATATGTATTTGAATCACAGCCTTTTTTTTTTTTTTTTTTTTTTTTTTTGTTCTAAAACGTACATTTATAATTTACTCTCAACCTATTCATCTTAAACAGAACAATTGATATAATTAGTTGTTTCATGTATGTGAAAAAAAAGTTCTTCTATTATACTTGTTAAGAGGAAGTTTTCTCTTGAGCCTTTCAAGAAGATCAAGATTGACAATAAACGTTTCTACCAAAAACAATCAGTCATTTTAGCAGCATCATGAGCCCACTCAGCATTCGTAAAAAAAAAAAAAAAATTCATTTGTCGAGATAAAGAGGAAAGTGACCTTCCAGAGATCACGGAAATGAGAAAGAAGAGAATCTTCATTATAAACATCTTTTGGTGAAGAAGTCCAAACGAAACTTGATAAAGGGTTCAATGAGGCTAAGTTTGACTGAATTCTCTTGAAAAAAAAAAAGAAGAAGAGGAACCTCAGGGTTTCCACTGGGTTCTCATCTTCCATATCCCCCCCCCCTCCCCTTGGAAGGATTTACCAGATGAGAATCGAATAGCAGTAAGTTTAGAACCAACAGCAGCAAACTCTGTAAAGAAACCCGATGCCTGTTCTCAACAGATCCACCATATGTGTCTTTACGTTGGGTTTGATGGGGGAAAAAAAAAAGTTTTCAGTAATTGATCCAAGAGGTATCTGTTTGGCATTTTGAATCTTTATATCATCAAATATACATCTTCAATAGCATTGAGTGCAGCTTGCTTGAACTGTCGAGTAAATTTTCTTGATATCGTCCATTTTCCAAGGCACGAGGTATTTTATACGCTTGTCCAAAAATAATCCTTAGTCGTCTGCAGAAATAGAGAAGGCAGAGATAATTTGTTCGTTGTTGGGACTGAACTTGGCAATTCCCCTCCTCCCCCCCCCCCGACACGCCCGA